>CM076395.1:30028875-30194531 GCA_038363315.1 Mugilogobius chulae | reverse complement strand
TTGTCCTGGTTTTATTCCTGGTTCAGTCTGGCGGTTAGTCCTGTTTTTCCTAGGTCAGTCTGGCGTTTAGTCCTGTTTTATTCCGGTCAGTCTGGTGTAGTCCTGGTTTCTATTCCTGGTCAGTCGTGGTGTTTAGTCCCTGTTTTATTTCCTGGTCAGTCTGGGTTTAGTCCTGTTTTATTCCTGGTTCAGTCTGGGTTTGTCCTGGTTTTATTCCTGGTTCAGTCTGGGTTTAGTCCTGGTTTTATCCTGGTCAGTCTGGGTTAGTCCTGGTTTTATTCCTGGTTCAGTCTGGGTTTTAGTCCTGGTTTTATTCCTGGTTCAGTCAGTCCTGGGTTAGTCCTGGTTTTATTCCTGGTCTTGGTTTAGTCCTGGTTTTATTCCCCTGGTTCAGTCTTTGTTTAGTCCTGGTTTTATTCCTGGTTCAGTCCTTGTTTCGGTCTCTGTTAGACCTGTCTTAGTCCCTGGTTTATTACTTGGTTTTGCCCTTGTACAGTCTTGGTTTAGTCCTGGTTTAGTCCTTGTTGGATAATAGTTTATCCTGGTTTTAATATGGTTTGGTCCTAGTTAGTCCTGGTTCAGTCCTAGTTCAGTCTTGATTTAGTCCAGGGTTAGTCCCGGTTTGTCCTGGTTTAGACCTGATTTAGTCCTAGTTTCATCCTGGTTTACCTGGTTTTATTCCTGATCTTGCTTTCGTCCTTCTTTAGTCCTGGTTTAGTCCTTTGTTTTTAGTCCCAGTTTATCGTCCTTCTTTAGTCCCTGGTTTAGTCCTTGTTTAATCCCTAGTTTTCATCCCTTGTCCTGCGTTTTAGTCCTTGTTAGTCCCATGTTTATCGTCCTTCTTTAGTCCTGGTTTAGTCCTTGTTTAGTCCCAGTTTATCGTCCTTCTTTTTGTTCCAGGTTTAGTCCTAGAGTGTTTAGTCCCAGTTATCGTCCTTCTTTGTCCTGGTTTAGTCCTTGTTTAGTCTCAGTTTTATCGTCCTTCTTTAGTCCTGGTTTAGTCCTGGTTTAGTCTCAGTTTATCGTCCTTCTTTAGTCCTGGTTTAGTCCCTTGTTTAGTCCCAGTTATCGTCCTTTTTTGTCTGGTTATTCCTTTTAGTCCTTTATCTCCTTGTCCTGTCAGTCCTTGTTTAGTCTCCTGTTCCGGGATTCACTCTTGCTTTCGTCCCTTGAATCCTGTTTAGTCTTGGTTTTTCTTGGTTTAAGTCCAGTCTTTGGCCCATTTAGTCCTGGTTTATCCTCCTATTCCTTGTTTAGTCCAGACATAGCCCTTATTTAGTCCTGATTTAGTCCTGGTCCAGACCTTTCTCAGTCCACTCTTAATCCCTGTTTACATCTCCCTCTTTCATCCCAAACACGAACCCAACAACCTTTAATAAAACTGATTTAAACGTCTCCACAGAGTCTCTCCTTCTTCTCTGAGCAGCTGCTGTTGTGTTTCTGTGTGGGCGGGGCGTACGTGCAAAGGGGGGCGTGTCCAGGGGGTGGGTCCAGCTCCTGCTCCGGTCTGGTTTTGGATCTGGGGCCGGATCCCTAAAAGAAAAACCCCACATCTCTGCAACACAACAACACTCAAACACTGGACTCTCCTCTGCTCTGGAATTCTCAGCAGGATCATGAGGAAAAGTGGGATTACGATGCGTTCCTTGTCGGAGTTTTGTCTGGGAGTGTGTTTTCTGCCCTGCTGGGTGTCTTCTTTCCCAGGTAAGGACAGATTTGAGGAGATGAAGACAGGCGAGGAGGGGACAGGAGTTATGTAATGGACGCACAAAGCTGCCTCACAGTCTGAATGAGAGACACATGGTTTCTATCAGAGAAGTGGAAATGTGTTTTTGTGGAGAAAGGTGAAGGATTAAGGTCAGGAATGTGGAAGAATATGTTTGATTTTGGGTTGAAATGAATGTTCTGGGATACATGTGTGGATAAAGAGTCATGAGGGATGAGGTTGTGATGGAATAATGTGGATTTAAGTTTTGTGTGTGGATGTAACTTTACAATGTGAGTTAAAAATGTTAAATTTAGAATTTCAAGTTGAGAGAGAGAGAGAGAGAGAGGGAGAGAGAGAGAGGAGAGAGAGAGAGGGAGAGAGAGAGAGAGAGAGGGGAGAGAGAAAGAGAGAGAGAGAGAGAGAGGAGGGGAGAGAGAGAGGAGAGAGAAAGGAGAGAAGAGAGAGAAGAGGGGAGAGAGAGAAGAGAGAGAAGAGGGAGAGAGAGAGAGAGAGAGAGAGAGAAGAGGAGAGAGAGGAGAGAGAAAGGAGAGAGAGAGAGAAAGAGAGGAGAGAGAGAGAGAGAAAGAGGGAAGAGAGAGAGAAGAGAAGAGGAGAGAGAGAGGAAGAGAGGGAGAGAGAAGGGGGAGAGAGAGAAGAAAGAGGGAGAGAAGAGAAGAGGGGGAGAGAGACAAGAGAAGAGAAGAGAGAGAAGAGAAGAGAGAGAGAGAGAAAGGGGGAGAAGAGAGAGAGGAGAGAAGAGAGAGAGAGAGAGACGAGGGGAGAAGAGAAAGAGAGAGAGGAGAGAGAGAGGAGAGAAGAGAAAAGAGGAGAAGAAAGAAAGAAGAAAGAAATAAAGAAAGAGGAGGGGAGAGAAGAGAAAGAAAAAGGAAGAAAGAAAAGGAGAGAGGGAGAGAAGAGAAAGAGGAGAGAAAAGGGAGAGATAGAGATAGAAAGGAAACAAAGAAAGAAAGGGAAGAGGAAGGGAAGGAAGAGCGAGAAAGAAGAGAGAGTTTAGAAAAGAAAGGAGAGAGAAAGAGACATAAAGAGGAAAGGAGAGGGGAGAGAGAGAAAGAGAGAGGGAGAGGGTGATGAGAGAGAGAGAGGGGAAGAGAGAGTGATAAAAAGAGAGGGGAGAGAGGGAGAGATATAGAGAAAGAAACAGAAGAAGAAAGAAAGAAGAAAGAAAGAAAGGGAGAAGAGACAAGAAACAAGCAGAGAGAGAAGAAAGAAAGAAGAGGATTGAGAGAAATGAGAGAGAGGTGAAGAGAGTCAGAGAGAGAGGGAGAGAGACACTGGTGATATCACAGTCTGACCTCAGACCCAGAGTTGTGGATCTGCAAAGTCTGGACTTAAACTTGAGTCAGACTTGAGTCACTGTTTTAGTTTTTGTTGCTCGTCTTGATAAAATGGACTTGGACTTGGAGCTTTGTGACTTGAGACGACTTGATGCTTCTCACATCCCGCCTCACTTCTTCTTGTGACCAGAAATTATTTATTAATTTCCATAAAAATCAGTGTAGAAATACAAGATAAGTTCAGTAATTTGGATTTAAAGACTTGAAAAGAGTTGAAACTAAATCAGAGGACTTCGACTCTTTGACTTGGGACTTGACTCGGACCTGGACTTACTTCAGACTTGAGATAAAAAAAAAAATTTTAAAAATGAAAATGGAAAATTAATTAAAATAAATAAATAAAATCACACAAAAAAGTAAATTAAATAAATAAAAATGTCCTAATTCTTCAACTGCTGTTAGCCAAACAAGCGAGTTGAAGCACCGTCGCCATGGCAATTTTGTCTAACATGTGACAAACAAGAAAAAGAAACACTTTCAAATAATCATAAAGCATAGAAGGTTATGCACTGACATCATTTTATTCCCAAAAATGCTCAGCAACATTTAGAATGAGTGGCATTTCTTCAATGTATTTCTTTGTTGTCGTGGCAACGGCTTGTCTGCAACAAACTTGTCTGCTAACAACAGTTGGTGATTTAGGACATTTTAACTGCAACAAACGGACTCAAAAACTAATAAGTTCAACTGGTGTGATTTCAATGTCTGACAAATGTGAGAAGCTAAAGTCTTGTTGTTTATCTGCTTTGCTACAACTGTTGACTTGATTTTCTCTTTTTACATGTCAGTTACAAACCCAGTGCTCAGTAGACTTGTGGTGGTTGAATTTGTTACCAAACTGTAGTTTATTTTTCCTGTTTTAGCTGTTTATGTCCTTCTCTCCATTAACTCTCTCATCATGAACATTTAGAATGAGTCATGTCACCTGCACAAAGTCTATAGCCTAACTTTGTAGCAATTCACAAAGTGTTTCACAAGATCATTAAAACAGTTAGAACAAATAATAATAACAACGACTTAAATAAATAAAAAATTTAAAGCTAAAACATTTAATGAACGTTGGGTTTGAAGTTGGATTAAACATTTTGACATTTCCTCTTTATTAGGCGTTCTTCTGGTCATAAACGTTCAGATAAAGTGACGTGAGAGTGTATAAAGTGTGTTATAAACCGTTTTGTTGTTGTGTAAATCCACAGCCGGAGGACAGAAAAGTCTGAACATGTGAAAGTGTGGCAAAGTTCACTCAGATCTAAAGAGAAACAATTCACCCAGATGTGAGAGTCTGACACACAAACACCACTAAAGATGTTATTACAGTTTAGTTTAGTTTCACTCAGAGTTAAAGGAGAAATATAATGTAAAATCTGCTGAAAAAAGTCTAAGGTTAATAAGTTAAATTAACTTAATCTAAAACATAAAAAATAAAAAAATAATATTAATTTATTAACATATTTAATAATTTTAATAAATAAATGTTTATTCTCCCATTATTTAAAAAACTACATTTTTTTTTTTTTTTTTTTAATAACATAGTTCCGCCGTTCTCATAAAACACATCCCCCACGCACATAATTTATCCCTCCCCAGCCCAGGTGTCTCTAAATATTTGTTACATTTATTTATGTATATTTTTTATTATTATTATTCATTAGCTTGTTATTTGCATGTTTATTTAATTTATTGTATTTATCTATTTTTTTATTTACATATTTATTTATTTAATTTTACTTATTTTTGTATCTATTTTTATTTATTCACTTATTTATTTAATGTATTTAATTTATTTATTTATTTATATATATATTTATTTATTATTTATTTATTCATTTTTATTTTGTTTATTTATTTATTTATTTATTTATTATTTTTATTTTATTTATTTATTTATTTATTTATTTTACCAGAAAACCCCACTATAGCTTCCATGGAGGTGGTTGCTTAGTCTACCTGGAGTAAAGTCAAAACTGGCTCAGCTCAGGTAAAATTCAGCTCGAGGTCTTCTATGTGGAGTTTGCATGTTCTCCCCGTGTCTGTGCAGGTTTTCCTCTGGGCCCAGTAGCTCCTCCTCCAGAGCCACACATGTAAATTAAAGCTTGATTCTGGTTTGATCTCTGCCTCTGTGTTTAATGTGATTTTGTAATAAAACTTGACCTTATCCTTAATTGTCGTTTCCGTCCCCAAAATAATTTCTCCAAAAACCTTGAAGGACTTCCGCCCCCGTTAGCGCTGGCGTCCATTGTTATGAAGTCATTTGAACATTTGTCAACAGCTGAAGAGATGAACAGAGTCTGATCTGAACCCTGCAGTTTGCAAACACTTTAATGAATCTGCTTTTTAGACATCTTTTAAAAAAACACTTGCCCGGCTGTTATTTATTGACTTTTCCCACAAGGAAGTGTTTTCTCTCCTCTTCTGTATGTGGCAAGTCCTTAAATTAATGTGGCTAACTGAAGAGGAAGTTTCTAGACTCGCCTGCATGTGTCGTTCTCCTCAGAGTCCTAGTCCAGTCCTAGTCCAGTCCCAGTCCAGTCCTAGTCCAGTCCTAGTCCAGTCCCAGTCCAGTCCTAGTCCAGTCTTAGTCCAGTCCTAGTCCAGTAGGATCGTCTTTTCTTCAGTTTAAAGATCAAATACCTGCTCTAAACTTACTCAATAGGTTATTTTGTCTGTGATTTGTTTGAAAAGACAGAAGCAGCTGATCACATAAAAACACTCTCAGTCATGTTCACTGTCTGGTCAAACATAAATCAAACTGAAGTGAGCCTGAAGTATTAAGTGTGGTGTATTTAAAGATCTTTTTTGGACTTGTCCCGTTGCCCACATCTGTCCCGACCAGAGACTCACACAGCCTCAGTCTTTTCTTAGCCTGGATCAGAACAGCTGCAGCTCTGACTCACATTTAGACACATTTAGTCCACACAGTTCTGCAGGAGAGAAGCTTCCAGATGTACTTTTGGATCAGATCTTTGTGTTTTATCGTTTCAGATTTGAGCATCCCAAAGCGGAGAACATTCACGGGTTTCTCTGGATTTAAAACCATCCTCAGGTGGTCTGCTCCTCTCGACTCCGACTTCACCTTCACTGTCTCCATCTCTGAGTGAGTTCTGCTCCTGTCAGCGATGTTTATGTCCTGTCAGATCGAAGAAGCTAAGCAGGTTGGGACTGGGCAGGACTTGGATGGGAGACTCTGAACCTCAAAATGATGATAATTTTGAAATCAATTGCATAAACATGGAGTTGTCTTTGGATTGTGAATTAGTAAACCAGCCTGAAGTTGGTATAATGCCTGAAACTGACCAGAGCAGCCGCTTCTGTCAGTCTGTCCCAGGGCAGCTGTGGGTTACAATAGTAGCTTTCCACAATCAAGTGTGGAGTGAATGAATAATGCAAAATGTGAAGCGTCTTTGAGTGTTGTGAAAAAGCTTTATACAATGCTATTATTATTATTATTATTATTATTATTATTATTATTAATCAATAATCATCATAATCACAAGGTTATGTTTATTAAAGTAATGTTGATCAGGACAACGTACAGTTACATGAAAGCACAATAGCAGAGATGTTGTACCAGATTCTACCTCTAAATTCCATCTGTAGTCCTGGAGAGGAGGAGCTACTGGACATGTTTTTAGAAGTAGGGGAAACCGGAGCACCCAAACAAAAACTGTTTGTATTCAGCATAATCTACTTTAAGCATCGTCAGAGCCTGTGGCTGTATTGACTTATTTTCACGTCATAAACTTTTTTCTAAAGTTTTTAGTTTTGTCCCAAAACGATTTTTAAGCTTTAGCTTCAGCTGCTTGGTCACAACGGTCTGGCCTGAGCTTTCAGCTCCACTCGACTTTAGCCGGTCTTGCCGTCGTGCAAAGATTCCTGGTGAAACACAACTGCGTATGTCCGACAGCCTGTAGAGCAGTGGTTCCCAACCCTATTTGTCCCAATACCCCCTAAATTTTGTCCCACACACTGAGTTCTCCCCTAACTTGTGCTTTTAGGTAAACAAATGAGCTTTCTAGTAGAGTACTGCCAATTGTCACTTTTGAATTTTCTTTTTTTTATGAAAAGCTGGCTTAAAATGCTTCAAAGTGGTTTAAAATTATCATTAATAACATTTTTAAATTATTTCAAAATACATTTCATCTTCTATTAAAGTCTGAAATCATTCCAAGTACCCCCTGGTGAGGGCTTGCGTACCCCGAGGGTCCACATACCCTGGTTGGGAAACACTGCTGTAGAGTACCTAGCACATGTCTAAAGCTAACAGCCATTATGGCCACAATAGTGCATTCCAGTGCCACTCTGAGCTCTGATCTTCTGAATTTCGACTTGTAAATTCCCACTGGAACAGCCCTACAACTCGGAGTTCCTACTCGGATACTCTGAGAGAATTTTAGCATCCGAGGTAGAAAACACCCTGCGTTTTGAGAAAGATAAACCTCCGACAGCTTCACTACTGATCGTACCTGTGTTATTTTCTCTTTAGTTTGTCTCAACAGTTCACTCGTCTGCCGTTATAAACCCGCTGTTTGTGCTGCAATGCTAATGTTGCTAACAGCTTCACACAGCTAAAGTAAACAAAAAACCTAAATTCACTCTGTTGCGATGTTTTGCAAACTGTAAATGTAACAACAACGTAACGTAGATTTTGACTGTTTGGGGCAATTTTCAAGCTATTTATGACTTGGCTCATCACTGTAAAAGTGATCCAACGTGACATTGGAACAGACAACACTCGGAGAAAACATTACTCCGAGGTCCTGTGTTCTAGCCTCCAAGGACGACTGGAACACAGTAGAACACCAGTGAGCCACAGCCATTGATGTGAAGCACCACCATCTTGGATCATTAGAGCATAGGTGGATTACATATATCAGAGATGAAACTGGTCACAAATGTGAGGAGATGTCAGACAATGAGAATGAAAGAAACTGAAAGATTTCACTGCTGTTTGAGCGTGGTGATCATAATCGTGAAGAATTACTAAACTTACAATAGTTTTGTAAAACGATCTTGTGTCTTCCTCAGTGCTGTTAAATCAGCTCATACCAGGAGACAGAGCAGCTGTGACACAGCAGGACTTAACTTGTTCTGTCAGATCTGAAGTCTAGATTCACCACGACAACGACTAAACAGTCTCGTTTTCTTCGTCTGATGAGACTTGATATGTGGAAAATGAACTCTTTTGTTGTGGTAAATCCCAAAAGTGTTCATGCTTTTAATCTGTGATCAGCAGGAAGTCTGGAGCAGTGCTTTTGGGTCATGGCACATTTCTCTTCTTGAATGCTCAGCTGCTTCGCTTCACTGACTTTAAAACAGCTTTAAGAGTTTTGTATTTAAAGGTAATTTGCTGGCAGTGGTGTAGCTCTAATACACAAACATCCACACCATTAGTCATCTTTCTGTGGAAAAACAACAACTATGAGTCGATTCACATGACACAACACGTATTTTCATTCATAACCTGGTCACTGAGCTGGGGCTATGTTTGAACTCTTCTGGCTCCTGGTGGCAAAAAATGAATTTCAAGACACGTTCAATTTGCTTGATTCTAGCATTTTCAAGCACTCCCCCATTCTTTGTTGCGTCTTAGAGCCAGTCATAACAACGCACTACTTAGATATTTGATTATTGTGATGTTCTCCTGCTTCTGTCACTCCTCTGCAGCCTCCAGACTCTATCACAGTCTCATGTTTTATAACTGCTGACTGTTTCTCACTCATCAGAGGCTGGCTGGCCCTCCCTTTGTAGTGCTCACATAACAACACTGTCTTTTGATCATGAATACTTTCCAACCCTCACCTTTAGTCCTGAGCTTTAGGTAATGACTGAAAGGACAAGGTGACAGATACAAGCGCTCCAAAAGAGTTTTCTCTGGAGAGTTGCTGGCGCTTCCTTAGAGACAGGGCAAAGAGCTCAGTCACTGCTGCTCCTCCACAGATGAGGTGGCTCAAGTATTTGTTTCAGTGTTGGGAAGGTCCTGGGAAACACCCTGGACGCAGGGAGGGAATTTAGTCTCTGGACTGGCCTGAAATGGCCCCGAAGAGCTGGGAAGGAAGTCTGGGCCCCCCTCTCAGACTGTTGCCTCTAGATAAATCAGGAAATGAATGGAATTGAAAGTGAGACCATTCAATCTGGACATTTCTGCCTCAAATCATAGCTGCATATGTGAACTAGCTTAATTATTATGAACTCCCTCTGCTGCCAGTGGATGGAGACAGAAACCCCTTGACCAGGACAGTTCTCTTTGCCTGACCAGCCAGTCCCTACACGCTTTGAGACACTTTACAAACCGTGAGGGTCTGGGAGCGGAGCGCCGAGGATCAATTTCGTGGGCGGCCTTTCCGAGCGCTGAGTCAACCAATCACAGAAAACCCGGAAATTCCACCCAAAACAGCGACACGGTGTTTTCGTAAACATGTAGCGCGAGGATTTTTTCAGTCTGAAGCCCCTCACGGTTTGCTGCTCAGGTTTTAAGGAATTGATACGTTCATTGTTCAAAACTGAAGCACGAGCCGAATCAACTACGTTCGCCATCTTGAATGTTTTGAAATGGGGCTTGCAAGCAACTTCCAACTTTTAGTGTCACGTGTCAGAATGGCCGTGCTTGATTGGATCATCTTAACTTTGGGAGACGACTTTATTGGCTAACTGTCAGGTCCCAGACCCTTCTGCATTCAACACAATGTAACAGAATGTAGGAGGGCTGGCTGGTCAGGAGAACGGTTCGTCACTTTCAGAAGGGAAAAAAATAACTGTGTAGGTAAAGTTGATCAAAACCGATTAAATCCTGATTTAAATTTAAATGCCCTAAAGCTTACTTAGCCAATCGTTTGGTGCAATCATTTTGTGCGTGAGGGCGCACGGCACGTTCATGATGTTCATGTGTCAGCCAAGAGACAGCAAACAGTGACCCATCTCAGAATATTCATCACTTAAAAAGCTCTTCTTACATTCTCCCACCTTTTGTTGCAACATCAGACAAGTTACAACAAAAGGAGGGAGAATGTATAATCGTGTATTTTTACCAAGTTGGACTCGTAGTGTACTTGTTTTCAACCACCTCAACCATCTTCATGTTTACTGTGGCTCTGTGAGGCTGGTTTATAACAAACAAGTTATTTTAAAAAGGAAGCCCACTTATGCACATTACTCATCTGGATCTTTTATTTACATAATTTGGCCACAGGTCATTTGATTGCATTTGAATGCCACTTAGTGGTGTAGAATTATATTATAATGATTGATTAGAAATTATAATTATAATTGTGGGCATTGGGGCTTGATAACTGGCTCTGTGAAATGAGTCAGGAGTCGCCACTGCACAACTACTTTAATGCAGGCTGAGAACCTCAAAGACTTTCAGCAGGATGGAACAGTACTGGCGTAGAGCCCGGGAGCTACCGCCCACAAAGCAGGGCTTGGCCTGCAAGAGGGACCAGAGCTTGTGGACCGGTGTTCTGTCGAGATTGGTCCCCCATCGAGATTGGACCCCCTTGTTTAAAGTTAGTGCTAGAAAATAAGTAATATTTTTTTATTTTCAAATTACTTTTGCTAACCCTCACCCAAGCCCCAATCCTAACCTTAGCCTTCGAATTATGCCTAAACTTAGCCTAATTAATTGTAAATTAATTGTAAACTATTTACCGCGGGAAGCTTGGTACGTCACGCACAGTCACTAAAGCTAGTGAGGAGGGTAATAAATAAATAAAAAATAAATAAATAGTGAGGAGGTCACATCTCGACAGAACACCGGAGCTTGTGAACCAGAGCGTACCAGCTCAAACTTGACCCACGGCGGACAATAAATACCAAAATCTCTGCACAACTAATTTTAAGGATTTTAATGCTACCACTTATCAAATATGAACACTCAAAGCCAAGCTCTGTAGAACTTCTAAAACTGAAGGCAAGGATTTCAATCTGAGGCGAGCGAGTCAAGATCAGACAAAGACTGAGGCGACGTCAGATTATCTTCGATAGAAAATTCTGAGTACAAAGGCAGAGAGCGTTCCACAAAGTATTTGGCAAATCTCTTTCCTCGACACAGAATGTAGCAACACAGGCTTTAGTGAAGAAATGTGGAGATAAGACGCAGTGTTTCTCTCTCTCTTTTTATGAGCTGGTTTTGGCTCAGGGTAAAGGTGAAAAGTTCTGTTCAGAGTTCAGACTTAATGAGCATTTTACTTGACTTTGTTACACTTTAAACCACTTCAACTCAATTAACTTACGCTTTGTTTACTAAAACGTGCCAAAAAAGTCTAAACTTTTTATGTGTTTGGATGTGACAGAGGTCAATCATTTTAACTTAAACAACAGCCCAGCCCAGAAGAAAACGTAGATAACGACACGACCCCTCACGACAGTAGTGACTTTGCTAGAAAAACGTTATAGTCGGGACCAGAGGGACGATGATTAGTTTAGGAGAAGGGTTAGGGTGATGGCTATGGTTAGGAAAAAGGTTTGGGTAAAGGTTAAGATAAAAAATATAACAGTTTAGGCCTATTTAGCAACCGGTATAAACTCATCACCATGGCAACCACCTCCCTCCGGACCTGACAATCAGCACTAACCACTGGAAACACGTAAAATCAGACAAATAAAAAGTATGTAATTAATAAAACAACTAAAAGCAAAGACATGTATTTATTGAGTCAAATTTTAATAATTCCGCCATTTTTTATTAAATAATACTAAACGTAATTTTGGTGAAAATGCCCCCAAAGTACAAATAATAATTAATTTATTCAACTTTCCATCTACAGAGTTCGTCTATTCATCGAGGTTTCAAATTTTGCATCGTCTCTGGTGTCTTTATCGTAAAAATTAAAGTGGAGCTAGCCAGACTCTTCTCAATCTCGCTCTCATTTACTAGACAGGAAATAACTTTATCTCCTCGCCACCTAGTGCAAAGACTGCTTACGACACTACTGCTCATCACCAATGGATCCAGCTCACGACACGCCTATTTCTACGACACGCCTATTTCTAACGACACGCCTATTTCTAACGACACGCCTATTTCTAACAACACGCCTATTTCTAACGACACGCCTATTTCTAACGACACTCCTATTTCTAACGACACTCCTATTTCTAACGACACGCCTATTTCTAACGACACGCCTATTTCTAACGACACGCCTATTTCTAACGACACGCCTATTTCTAACGACACGCCTATTTCTAACGACACGCCTATTTCTAACGACACGCCTATTTCTAACGACACTCCTATTTCTAACGACACTCCTATTTCTAACGACACTCCTATTTCTAACGACACGCCTATTTCTAACGACACGCCTATTTCTAACGACACGCCTATTTCTAACGACACGCCTATTTCTAACGACACTCCTATTTCTAACGACACGCCTATTTCTAACGACACGCCTATTCTAACGACACGCCTATTTCTAACGACACGCCTATTTCTAACGACACGCCTATTTCTAACGACACTCCTATTTCTAACGACACGCCTATTTCTAACGACACCTATTTCTAACGACACGCCTATTTCTAACGACACGCCTATTTCTAACGACACGCCTATTTCTAATGACACGCCCCCATCTTGCAGTCTGCAGACAGACCCTACTCAAAATTTGTGGTTATTTTACGATTTGGCTTTTCGTATGCTATTGACAAGGCAGTGTAGTCCCTCATTCATCCAGGAGTGATCCATAGTAGAAGTCTTCAAAGTAGTCATCTGGACAGTGTTTCCGAAGATCAAGACGTTTCGACTCTCATCCGAAAGTCATTTTCAATCTGATGAAAATGACTTTCGGATGAGAGTCGAAACGTCTTGATCTTCGGAAACACTGTCCAGATGACTACTTTGAAGACTTCTACTATGTATGCTATTGACGTAAAAAAAAAAAAAAAGGCGTGAAAACTTGCTTATCGTACGTTATTGACATTTCGTTGTATATCTATGTTTTCTTCTGGGCTGGGCTGTTGTTGAAGTTAAAATGATTGACCTCTGTCACATCCAAACACATAAAAAGTTCAAACACCCAGAGGTTTTGACTTTTTTGGCACGTTTGAGTAAACAAAGCGTAAGTTAATTGAGTTGAAGTGGTTTAAAGTGTCACAAAAGTCAAGTCTGAAATGCTCATTAAGTCTGAAGAGTCTGAACTTTACCCTGAGCCAAAACCAGCTCATAAAAAGAGAGAGAGAAACACTCCGTCTTATCTCCACATTTCTTCACTAAAGCCCGGGTTGCTACATTCTCTGCTGAATTAAGAGATTTGCCAAATACTTTGTGGAACGCTCTCTGCCTGCTCCAAACATCTGAACGTGACTCATGGCTCCAGCTCGCTCCGTGAATCACAAACGTTACACGGCTGAATTTAACGGGAAATGACACGATTGGAGAGTGTGTAAGAGTGTGTAAGAGTGTTTAAGAGAGTGTGACGTCACCGAGCCGAAGACAAGTCACGGTGACGGTTCTGGGTGAAAATGAAGGAAATAAATGTTTGAATTCTGATGTTTAGTTAAAAGAGAGAGAGAGAGACGACTGTGGTGTTTAGTGAAGTGAAGCCTTGTGTGAGTTTCCTGCAGCAGTGAGAACATGAGCAGACTCACAACAAGACTCTGTCCACTCTTTAACCCTTTCTCTTTCCTTTCATCCTTTCTTTCTCTTCTCCTCTTTCTCTTTTACTCCTTCATAGCTCCCCCTCTCTTTGTTCTCTCCCTGTCTTCTGTTTTTCCTCTCTCTCTCTCTCTCTCTCTCTCTCTCTCTCTGTCTCTCTCATTCTTTCCTCTTACCTCTTTCTTCTTTCTTTCTCTTTCTTTCTTTCTTTCTCTCCTTCTCCTATCTTCCTCTATCTCTCTTTCTTCCTCTCCCTCTCTTTTTTCGTCTTTTCTCTCATTCTCTCTCACTTCTCTCTTTATCTATCCTTTCCTCCTCTTCCTCCCTCTATCCCTCCCTCTCTATCTCTCTCTCTCCCTCCCTCTGTGTCTCTCTCACTCTTTTCTCTCTCTCCCACCCCTTTATTTCCCTCTCTCTTTCTTCTCTTTCCCTCTCTCCCTCCCTCCCCTTCTCTCTCTCTCTTTTCCTTCCTCTCTCTCTCTTTCCCTCTCCTCTCTTCTCTCTCTCTCCCTCTTTCTCTCTCTCTTTCCCTTTCTCTCCCTCTACTCTCGCTCTTTCCCTCCCTCTCTCTCTCTTTCCCTCCATCTCTCTCTCTTTCCCTCCCTCTCTCTCTTTCTCTCCCTCTACTCTCGCTCTTTCCCTCCCTCTCTCTCTCTTTCCCTCCCTCTCTCTCTCTCCCTCCTCTCTCGCTCTCCCTCCTCTCTCTCTCTCCCTCTCTTTTCCTCTCTCTCTTTCTTCTCCCCCTCTCTCTTATTCTCTCCCTCTCTCTCGCTCCTCTCTCTCCCTCTTTTTTCTTTCTCTCTCACTCTCTTTTTCTCTCTCCTCTCTCTCCCTTTCTTTCCTTCTCTCTCTCTACTCTGTCTCACTCTCTTTTTTCTCTCTTTCTCTCCCTCCCTCTCTCCTCTCTCTCTCTTTTCTTGCACCACTTTCATAATCAAACTGTCTCTGTGAACATTCTTCTAAACGTGTGTCATAGGTTTGTGTTTGGGTCGGACCAGCTCAGCCCGGGGCCCGACACAGAGACGCAGGGGCCCGACACAGAGGCCACACACGGGGGCCCAACACACTTTTGAGAAACTTCTAAATAATGCTAATAATCCTCCAGGAGTAAATGTGTGAGACATAACTTAAACCCCTCAAGAGTATCTGGCTGCAGACCTGTCATCACATGACCTGTACCAGGAGTCCCCTCATCACGTGACTTGTATCCAGGCTTACTTTTTTATCGATCAAGTTACATTTTTTACCCACTATTTTTCTTCACGAGTGTGTGTCTGCAGACGTCCATCAGGAGACACCTCCACCGAGAAGTAAAGCAAAACAAACATTGCAGCCAGACGACTTTTTCCCTTTTTGCTGGATCAAGTAATTAGTTTCAATGACAACTGATAACTTTCACAGGACAAAAACGTGATAAACTGACACGTGAAAAAACACAATATTGACACAAAGTTTTTATTTACACAACTTAAGAACATTTGTAATACCTGGCCCTGGGGCGGTCTTGATAAATGCTAGTCATGTCCGGAGGGACGGAGAACGGGTAACAGGGTTGGGGTAATGGGTAAGTTTAGGAAAAAGGTTTGGGCAAAGGTTAAGATAAAAAAAAATCGTTTAGGTCTAGTTAGCAACAGTAATAAACTCATCACTATGGCAACCAGCTCACTTCTGTCCCTCTGCGGCACATACCGTCTTGTACCCACATTTATGATTTGTTTACAGTGTTAACACACGGCCACAATGAACATCAGGGCTCCTCCATTTTCTTCAATGTTATTGGCGGGTTGTAAGTAATGTTTTAAGTGCATAGCACCACTTATAGGGCTTTTCCATTAGTACCTGCTTGGCCCTACTCGACTCGACTCGACTCTACGCTCTTCTACCCGGCTTAGACACAAGATACAAGAGAGGCCGAGTGGGGCTGTTGTGAAGCTGGGCGGTACGATTGCTAATGTCACTCCCCAAATCGGGACATGTTCTTGCTCTTCGTGTAGTCGGTGCGCGCGCCCAGATGCAAGCTCATAGAAAACAACAGAGCGTTTCAATGCACATCGGCTTTAATTATGATTATGTAACTTTTATAATCAGACCGTTCGCTCTCCAGCGATTCATAAACGTAATATAAAACAAATCTCCACCGCCGCATTGGCCAGTAGAGTGAAGCTTTTCATGTCAACATGTTTACTGACTCACTCCTTCTTCACGTCGCCCGACACGTCTGTCTAAAGTCCCGCTCTGGTCCCGATGTACAATCACAAAGTCAGCTGTCCCATCTTCCTCCTCCGTCAGTCTATCCTGAAGAAGCTGCATTATAATCTCCTGCTTCAAAACTTGTGCATCGGATGTCCATCACTGTTTACTGCGTGAAGCAGGAGCAGGACCCCGCTATGCACAGCTAACGTTAAGCCCATAGAGGGCTACGCACATACTCATAGATCTACATTGTACGTATTTAGCGGATAAGGACCAGGGACTCAGTTTTTTTATGTCATTGTGCTGTTTTTTGCTACGGTGAGTACGAAATGTAGAAGCAGTTCTGTGCTATCGGCAGCTAGCTTAGCGGCGACTCATGTTAGCATACAGCATGCATGACGTACGGTAACAACAACAAACCAGCGGCACTTGTGTGACGCAACAGCGACGTGCGTCTGACGCCAGGTTTAGTATCTACTCAGCTCGCCTTGGCCCTGGGGTAAAGCAGGTACTAAAAAAGTACCTGGTCGGAGCGACCAGCCCCAAATGGAAAAGCTCCGCACCAGGGCTAAGTCGCGCCGAGTAGAGTAGAGTAGAGCCAAGCAGGTACTAATGGAAAAGCCCTATTACTGTACCGTGGTATATCTTCATAATATGGGCGAACATCGTGCCTTAGGGTTCTCCTGGTACAGGTCCGCGAGGCAGGGGACTCCTCATGCAGGTCTGCAGCCAGATGCCTCTCCCCTAGACAACCCTGATCTAAGAGTTACAACACTGGATTTTCCTCACTTTGAAACAAAAAGCTGATGAAAAGGCTGAAGCAGAGGAAGCGTTTAACTGCAGAAATGACGTTGTTGTTGTGTTGCAGAGACGGAGAAGACTGGCTCACGGCTGAAGACTGCATCCAGATCTCAGACACAGAGTGCGACCTGACTCGCGAGCTGGAGCACACGGACCGGCCCTTCACTGCAGATGTTCAGACGGACGCACCGGAGGGCCAGGAGATTGACCTGGAGCTGGTTCCACACACCGAGTCAGCTCCGTTCAACCCGTACAGACAGAGTAAGAGAACAGCTTCCACACGCCGAGTCTGCTCCGTTCAACCCGTACAGACAGAGTAAGAGAACAGTCTGCTCCGTTCAACCCGTACAGACAGAGTAAGAGAACAGAGTCTGCTCCGTTCAACCCGTACAGACAGAGTAAGAGAACAGCGTCTGCTTCGTTCAACCCGTACAGACAGAGTAAGAGAACAGAGTCAGCTCCGTTCAACCCGTACAGACAGAGTAAGAGAACAGTCTGCTCCGTTCAACCCGTACAGACAGAGTAAGAGAACAGAGTCTGCTCCGTTCAACCCGTACAGACAGAGTAAGAGAACAGCGTCTGCTTCGTTCAACCCGTACAGACAGAGTAAGAGAACAGAGTCAGCTCCGTTCAACCCGTACAGACAGAGTAAGAGAACAGCTTCCACACGCCGAGTCTGCTCCGTTCAACCGTACAGACAGAGTAAGAGAACAGCTTCCGTTCAACCCGTACACACAGAGTAAGAGAACAGCGTCTGCTCCGTTCAACCCGTACAGACAGAGTAAGAGAACAGCGTCGACACATGTTGACACAGAGAGAAGAGACGAGGTTCAGAGCAGCTGAGGAGAGGGTCAGAAGGTTGAATTCTGTGTGGTGTGTGTAGCTCATGGATCTATTATATTATCTGGATAGAACATTGCTGCTTGTAGCCGTTGTAAATCAGCCTCAGTGGTCGCTCCATCGGTTCTACAGCTAGAAAGCATTTTTTCCCCTAGAGCGCATGCAAACATAAACTGCCCGTGTTCGGCAGAAACAGCATCTACAGCTTTAAAAACTGTTGGATTTTGCGGCAATTCTTAGTTTCACATCATAAACTTTTTTTCCGGTTCAAAAGGTTTTAGTTTTGTATAAAAAGGCTTTTTAAGCTTCAGCTTCGGCTACCGCTGCTGACACTGTAACTCCAGTCTGATTAGTCAGAACGGTCACACGTCCCACTCTTTGTGCAAAGATTTATGGGGGAAACACAACTGCGCATGTTCCATATCCTGTAGCACAGCTAGCAAAGGCTAAAGCTAGCGACCAATATAGCCACGAACGCCACTGAGCGAAAGCCACTGACGTACAGCGCCGCCATCTTTGATCACCGGGGCTTGGTTTAGCTGCAGAAATACACTTTTTTGGTCAAAATGGCGTCTGTCCGCTCGCATAACTGACTCAACTTTCTTCTGTCTTTGATCGTGTGCAAAAATAATTATATTCTGTAAAATCCCAGACACCGCCATTGAAGTCAATGAAATTGTTACTGCCGTTGCATTTTCATGACGACAACGAACTATATTTGAGCTTATTTTCAATAAACGACATTTCTCCCGGGAGAAATGCCGTCGCTCTACAAGTTACGCCATCAAGGCAACCACTGTTGTCCAGTTGAAATGACAGTATATGATTCTGGTTCAGTGTGTCAACAGGCGTTTGTTTTGCTGTGAACATTTGTTGTATTTTATGGCCAACATAGCCTTGTGTTTTGATCGAATCAAGGAATATGAAGTATAGACATTGACAGCACAGGACGCACAAATGAGAGGAATCCCTGGACTAAACTTTTCACACATGTTCTTTTTGATTAGACTAGGTTAATAACTCAGAAGTCTGACCATGTTAAAAGCTGTAGTGCTGGTCATTTGAGCCACTGTAACTTTGCTCTTCACATGTTGGTCGCGCATTGACGCCCGTTCGCGCAATAATGTTCATGTTCGTAACTCTACTGACTTACTATAATTTAGCTTTGTTATTTAAAATGGAACTTGGGGAATGCCAGAGGGTCAGAGGTCACAGGATACTCACAGTGTTTTGCTGCAGGCGAGCTGAGTGCCGTGGCGTTCTCCATCCAGAAGGTGTCGGAGCGCTCGATCACGCTGAACATCTCGGATCCTCTGACGGGAATCCACAGCGGCAGCAAACAACTGTCCATCCGGGACGTCCTGGCCAAGGATCTGAAGTACAAAGTGTCCTACTACAAAGCCGGCAGTAATGGGAAGGTAACAGCACTTCTACTGACACAAACAACTTCTCTTTTATCACACACAGATCATTACTGAGCATTTTCAACAAACCTCAGACATTTCATTTAGTTTACTCTTGATTGTTGATTGTTTCTGCAGAACTTCACACACAAGGTAAATACTTCATCAGGAAAAGCCTATGTGTTTATAAAAGTGGGCTTTTTTGGCGCAATGCAAAATACTAACAAATAAATTAACTTAACTCTTTCAGTGCCAGCCCTGTTCTGGCTTTGACCCTCCTTACTGTCAGGCCTTTTAGCTAATTTTAAACAATATTCACAGCTCCACAGAAAACTTTGTGCAACTGGAATCATGACCTGTTGTACATCAAATGAGACCTACAAGTGTCTACTTTATTTAAAAAAAGAATTGTTATTCTGCATTTATTCGTTCCTTTTTTATAGGCATTTGAAATTCCTTGTTTTCATTAGATTTCAGCGTTTGAGAAAACGTCCTTTCTCTAAATCAAGCCTCGTGTCAGTGTTATTTTCCTCTGTTCTACTTTTTGGTGAAAAAATATGAGCCACTAAAATGAAATAATGCAGGAGTGAGCAATTATTTTTCTCCAAGGGCCGTATTCGAATTCAGACAAGTGACAAAGGGCCAGACCACATTTATTGAAAGACTTTGTTATTATTGCAATCACATTTTGTATTAAAAAAATAGCCTACTAATAATAATATAAATAAAATATCTTGAATCTAGACTTTAATCTTTATTTTCTGTGGTTAAGATGGTTTTAATTGATGAACTTAGATTATGTAACTTGCTTCGAGATGTTTCTGTCTTGTTTAAATAGATTTGCAAACTTGATTCAGGCTAAAATATCTTTGAAACAGTCAGAAATGTCTTCAAATAAGTGAAATATGCTACGAGATTTTAACATTTTTGTTAATGGCCTCACTAGAAGCTGGACTAGCTATCCAAACTAAACACATGGATCCAGAAACTCCAAACAGCAGATGAGTTTTGATGGAATTTACTGATCCAATAATTTGTGACATTGCAACAATAAAGCACATACAGAAAGTGTACATCAGTATTCTGCAGTAAAGAATGCATATGTAAGCTTAACATCTTTAAACTGTAACAAACACACAGAATTTTAGTAGCTAGCATCGCGATTAGCATCGAAATTAGCATATGAATCGCGATCTAATTAGCATATAAATACCGCTCTAAAAACGTGCTAATTGTGACCTATCATACTTAAAACAACATCACTGATGTACAGTGACTTTCTACTAATTAATACTTACAGACAATCCTAGTGATGGGCCAAATGAAACGGGCGTTTCAAAACAGTTCCGAAGCTTCGAAGCGCATGCGTTTCGAAGCAGTGCTCCGAATCATGATTCAAAACCCCAGTCACGTGACCTCAGTGTTTCATGAACCGCAGTAGTTCACGAGTGTTTCACTAGGGGGCTTGTGGTTCGAACAGAGTTTGATTGACAGTGTTTTGAACGAACCACGGAGCAGGACAAGCCTTGCCAACTCACTTCAAAAGGTTTAAATTAAAAGTTAGAGCGTCTATCCCATGGATGTATTATGGGTTTGTGAGAGGCCAGAGTATTAGCGATTTTGACAGTGATATTTGATAGTAGTTAGCCATACTGTTTGTTAGGAGTTTATAGTTACAGTTTAGTTATATACACCAACACATAGTTAGCAGTAATAACATTCAATAGACACACATCATAACACGGTAGGCTATATTGCGAGGTATTTCTGCATTTGTGCAATTAGAATTATGAAAGGCTTATGTTTTTAAATCAATGCATCAGTAACATGTACACAGAAACACAGAGTTAATTTAGTTTTTATTTGAAGGGAAAATATAAACATGTTTATAAAACTAAGATTATTTGCACCAAATTATAGCTAAACAGCTTATGTGAACTTATTTTATTTGGAATTAAACAATTATTGAGTTGTCAACAAATAATATTCTATAGCTTTTATTAAACTTTTTATTTTACAAACAGAAAGTCATCCACGTCACACACGCAGACGTGAATCTTATAATGACACTTCACCACTAGAGGTCACTGCTGGGAGGGTTTCGAATCATGTTTCGGAACTTCGAAACATTTGGTTCAAACGTTTTGCTGCTTCATGGGGCTTCGCTTTGCCCATCACTAGACAATCCTTTAGCAAACACCAAAAGAAAAGACCAGGAGTGAGGAGCTGCCATCTTGGATAAGAATGGCTGGAAAAAGGTTAGTGCTAGATAGTCGGTTCCGGAGGGACAGAAGTGAGCTGGTTGCCATGGTAATGAGTTTATTTCTGTTGCTAAACGGTCTTAAAATGTTATATTTTTTATCTAAACCTTTACCCAAACCTTCTTCCTAACCTTAACCATCACCCTAACCCTTTTCCTAAACTTACCCGTTCTCTAACCCTGGAAAGACAACAACTTCCTGTCTAGCGTTCTTCTTCTACTAAAAATAAAATGCGACTTAAAGTGAACACTAGATGGCGTAATTTAGCTAGCATAAAAAATGAACATATTAAACATAACAATTTTTAATAGAATCTGGCTAAAATAACTAAAATTAAGATGGATATTCAGAATTCTAGTTGTTTTAACCTAGACTAGATAATATAGATCAGTGGTTCTCAACCTAGGGGTCGGGACCCCCATGGGGGTCGTGGAAGGATTTCTGGGGGTCCCCTGTTGATGTGTGAAGAATAACATTAATATCTTAAACAAGGTTTGACACCTTTCAACTGTAATGATCACTGTAGATTCCTATTTACAAACACATCATTGTATTTATTTAGGCTTATGGCTTCAAATAAATATCAATCATTACAATAAAGACTACTTTGTCACATGGTGAGTAGCCTAAATTTTGTGTTTGGGGGTCGTGAATACCTACGATTGTAATTTTGGGGGTCGCGACTGAAAAGATTGAGAACCACTGATATAGATAATAGGACTTTGCAGGATAAGAGTAATGCTTATTCTCAAAAACATGCTGGGGGCCTGATTAAAACAAGTGGAGGGCCAAATCTGGCCCCCGGGCTACAGTTTGCCCAGGTCTGAAATAATGTCTTTAGGATAAAAACAGGAGGTTTACATGATTAAAACAATGAGGACAAGTGTCTTTTTCGTCCAACATATTTTGTCTGTAATCTGTTTGAAAAGTAAGAATCTGTGAAACTGCATCATGTGTTTGACTGTCGACAAAAACAACCAAGATTGACCGAAGCAATTACCATGACATCTCTTTAGTAAAATAACAGTTTAGACTCTTTTCCCTGCAAACCCCTGAGACAGTTTGACCTCCAGCTGCTCTGAAAACGAGAGAAAACATCCTGGAAACAGCAGCTCTATTAAAGCCACATGAGAAAGTTATTAATAAGAGCAGAAATCCACAGAGAATTCTCCAAAAACCACAGAACACGTGTGATGACTCTGTCTGTGTGAATGTGTTCCAGAAGGACCTGATCGTGGACTCTAACGTGGCCCAGATCCCAAACCTGGACCCGGGACTGAGCTACTGCTTCATGGTGGCCGCGTTCGTCCCGAGTCGTCACAAGTCCGTGCAGCAGGGAGCCTGGAGCAACCTGACCTGCACCTCCGGGTCGGGAATTCTGGACGGTAAGACTTTTAAACTTAGTGTTGTTCAATTATGTCAGTGTTATGTACAATTTTAACCTGAAGAGAGGTGTTTTTTAATTCATTGTGGTGTCAAAATTGGTATCAAGAATCAATTATTTTCTGTCTTCTCTCTTTCTCTGTTTGCCCCCCTCTTTCCTCTCTCTCTCTCTCTCCTCTCTCTCTCTCTCTCTCTCTCTCTCTCTCTCTCTCTCTCTCTCTCTGCGCTGTTCTTCCTTGTCTTCTCTTCTCTCCTCTTCTTTTCTCTTCCTGTCTTCTTTTTTCTCTCATCTTCTATTTTCTTCTCTCTCCTCCTCTTCTCTCTTCTTCTCTAATTTTCTTTTCTTTTCTCATCTCTCTCTCTCCCTCTCGCTATTCCTCTTTTTGCCCCCCCTTTCTTCCTTGTCTTCTCTCCTCTTCTTTTCTCATCTCGTCTTCCTTTCTCTCTCCTCTTCTTCTCTTCCCCTCTCATTTTCTCTCTCTTCTTCTCTTCTCTTCTCTCTCCCCTTCTTACTCTTCTTCTCCTCTCTCTCCTCTAATTTTCTTTTCTTTCCTCATCTCTCTCCCTCTTTCTGCCCCCCCTTCTCTCTCTCTCTCTCTCTCTCTCTTGTCCAGATTTTAAGGCATTCCAGCTGTTCTTCTTCCTCCTCTCTCTCCTCTTGTTTTCTGTTCTCTCTCATCTCTCTTCTCTCTCTTTCTCATTTCCTCCTATTGTCTCTCCTCTTCTCCTCTCCTCTTCTCTCTCCCTTCTTCTCCCTCCTCTCCTTTTTTCTTCTTTTCTCTCTCCTCGTTTCTCTTTCATCTCTCTTCACTTTCTTTCTCTTATCTTCACTTCTCCTCTCCTCTTATCTCTCTTCTTCTCTCTCTTCTCCTATAGTCTCTCTCTTGTTCACTCTCCTCTTTCTCCTCTTCTCTCCTCTTCTCTCTTCTCCTTTTCTCTTCTCTTCCCTTCTTCTCGCTCTCTCTAATGCTAATGGACTCCAGCTGTTCTTCTTCCTCCTCTCTATCTCCCTCTCTCCTCCCTCTCTTTCCTCCCCTCTCTCTCTCTCTCTCTCTCTCTCTCTCCTCTCTCTCTCTCTCTCTCTTTCTCTCTCTTGTCCAGATGTTAAGGGACTCCAGCTGTTCTTCTTCTTCTTCTCTCATCTCTTTTCTCTTTCTTTCTTTCTTTCTTTCTTTCTCATCTCCTCCTATTGTCTCTCCTCTCATCTTCTATTCTCTCTCCTCTTTTCTCTCTTCTCCTCTTCTTCTCTCTTTCCTCTTCTCCTCACTCCTCTCCTTTTATTTTATTTTCTCTATCATCTTTTCTCTTTCATCTCCCTTTCACTTTCTTTCTCTCATCTCCACTTATCCTCTCCTTCTCTCTCTTCTCCTCTTTTCTCTCTTTTCCTCTTCTCTCTCCTCTTCTTTCTCCTCTCCTCCACTTCTCTTTTCTTCTCTCTCTTCTTTTCTCTCTCCTCTTTTTACTTTCATCTCTCTTCACTTTTTCTCATCTCCACTTATCCTCTCTTCTCTCTCTTTTTTCTCTCCTCCTCTCCTCTCTCTCTCTCTCCTCTTCTCTCTCCTCTCTTCTTCTCTCCTCTCCTCTTCTCTCTCTTCTTCTTTTCTCTTCTCTCCTCTTCTCTCTCCTCTCCTATTCTCCTCCCCTCTCTTCTACTCTCTTCTTCTCTTCTCTCTCCTCATCTCTCTCTCTCTTCCCCCCTACTCTCTTTCTGCCCCCCCCCCTCTCTCTCTCTCATCCAGATGTTAACAGACTCCATCTGTTCTTCCTGGATGTGGCGTCACATCTGAGGCTCGTTAATCGTTCCTCATTAAACTCGTTATGTTGTTGTTTTTCAGGAACAAAAGCCTGTGTTATGTAACTGTGCGTCTGTAAAAAAGCTGTTATAGTCGTGTTGTTATTATAAAGATTTTACATTTGAATCTTGTGAAATATTCTGTCAAACACAAACATTTGCTCTGAAACCACAAGATAATACACGCTAAGTTAAATAATAATCACTTTTCTGAGACCAGACTTGATTATGTTCTCTTTCTCTCTCACATTCAATCAACTTTAAAACAATATCCTAACATTGAGAAGCAAATAATCCCTCCATAGAAATAAAGATGACTTACTTGTGGTCATGTGTATTCTGCACAAGCTGCAGATTCCCAGGTCTAGACAAAAGTGAGTGAAGCCAATGTACTTCTTCTAAGTCTCAGTATTTTAGCCTCATAACATGAACCTGGGCCTAACCGTGTACAAAGGGTTACTATGGTAAACAGGTAGCAGCTAAAAGCATGGATCAGGATTTAGGCCTAGTTTACAAGACAGCGTTCCCCAGAAAACCGTAACAGTCGTAACGTTTTGTGCTCACAGTTTATCTGGCGTCGTGGTGAGCTAATCTTCCTTTACATGGAAACGCAAATAGACCGAAAATGCTGCAGTTCCTATGCCGCGCCATGAGGTGGCAGTGTTGTTGGACTCCAGATGACCTCCACCGTGAACCCATGCAGCCTATGATAACATGAGCAGTGACAGGTTTACAAGTTCTTGAGATCAATAAAATGGCGAAAGGAAGCAACAAGGACCAGCGCAGGAGGAAAAAGGGAGATCGCTGGAAACAACCACGGAGAACCGAGGACGTGTGCGGGACAGTGCGCGAGGACCAGTGCGCGAGGACAGTGCGGGGACCGTGCGCGGGAAGAAGTAAATCGCCAAGAGCTGGACACAAACATGGAAGAACGACTCGCTTTTACCGGCGCAGACACAGCGTACCACGTTCACGTGGATAATACTTGTTGTGGAGCTTCAAATTTCTTTTTTTTCTGAACGCACAATTTCAATGGACTAATTGAATCAGCACCCGGAGGCTTTGGAAGATTAGTTTTGTCTCTCCTCCTCTGCAATACGCAGGTAAGAAAGCTGGACACTGTTGGTTTACTTTGTGGGACTTTGTGAAATGAAAGGTGCTTTGGTTTAAAGAGACACTTTTGGTGACTGTGCAGTCTTCTTCTACAGTCTTAAAGTAGCGGCTACCGTCTTCATTGACAACTGTTTTTCTGTTTACACCGCGGTGTATCCACTGAACGTCCCCGGCGAAACTACCTCTTGAATCGTATCCAGAGGAACGCTGATTCAATGAACAGTGAACACGTTGCTCGTTGTCGTGTAAAAAAGAAGCCAATCTGACATCGAAACGTCACGGATTCGCGAAACACGTTGTATAAACTGCCCCTTAAAGTATTGTCTAGAAACAATGGGCTTCATCTGGGCCAACTAGACTAATGACACTGTATTTTCATCTGTCCTTTCTCTCAGAGCTGGTCTTGATCCTGTTTCTTTCTCTTTCTTTCCTCAGAGCTGGACATGCGGACAGTGTTCCAGGCCATCTTCATTCCTCTGGTCCTCCTCATCGTCCTGGTCACGGTGCTGGTGATCTACTGCAGATGCTGTCGAGGGAAACGGAAGAGCGCAGACTCTCAGACGCTGACGCACACGGCTTACACGACTCACACGGCTCACGTGGCTCAGAGCTCTGTGGTGTGACATACTCTAGACTCACATGTGCAGGGCCGGCCCGAGGCATAGGCAACACAAGCAGGGCCACACTAAAGCACTGTCAGTAGCATCTAACTGCGCAATATTTAACTTTCTCGTGGCCACTGAAGGTAGTCGCTCAGGTCAAAATCTGTCACGTTAAACTGACGATCTACTTTTATATTTTCTACATTTTAGCCTAATATTATCACAAAATTACATAATATTATCACGTTACTGTAACACAGACCTGGGCAAACTGTGCCCGGGGACCAAATGCGGCCACGGTCTATTTGTTCGGCCCGCTCAAGCTGGCCGAACAAAATGACGTAATTTTGTTCGTTTGGCCAGCCTCAGTTCAGCAGTTCGTGCGGGTTGTTCGTGTCACATCAGCTGAGCAGAACTTTCTTCGGCTGAGCTGTGCGACAGCTCGGCTCTGATAGGCTAGTTTTTTCCAAAGAGGGCGGGACTTCTCGTAGAATCCACTGCTGATTCTTTGACAGTTCTGTAGTGCCTTGCCCCGCAGCCAAACATGCCGTCGTCTCCCCCGGTCAGCGCAAAGTACGACCGTCAACTGATAACGTCCCACCGTTTGGCTGTTTACTTGTCTCACATTTCAAGCAGAGCCTGTTGTTAATAGAAACAAAATAACGAGCTACTGACGAGGTCAAAACTCCTCCACAGCTCAGTCCTGCTTCACGCAGCAGGTTAAACACAGCAGAGGATGGACAGACCCGACAGAGCGTGTGCCCAGCGTGTGTGTATCTGCACGTGGAAAATACAGAAAATCTCATAACTAATCTGCATAGCAACCGCGTGGCAGCGGTTGTTAGGGCTCAGGGGGCGGGGTCTAGAGGACTTCAGCTGCAGCGCGTCTGCTGAAGTATGAATATCAGAGCCGAAGCGAACTTTGTTCTTGTTCTTACGGCCCGAGCGGGACGAACAAACTTCTTATGAAGTATGAATAGGCCTTAAGTGACAAAAACTTGAGCCACGACTCTAAACTTGTAACAAGTTTAAAGGTGCATTGCGCAACTTTTTGGCCAAAATGAAACTTGAATAAACTCTTATGTTTGTAATTCAGATGCCTTTGTTACACTAAATAATTAATAACAAACTGTGTTTCTACTTTGAGTGGGTTTGCACGGCCCAAACACGTCTGTTTCTGCAGAAAAGCAATTCCTTTAGCTGATTTTTTTCATATTATGGCATAAAATTTATTAATCTCTATTCAGAAAGTCCCAAAGTATAGTTTTAACTTTCTAATTCCACTGAACTAACCTGGCCAGCCAGATGGTTTATCTCGCAATATTTGTGAATTCAGAAACACGAGATAAACCATCTGGCCTTCCAGCCGCCCGATTGGTTTGAGAGTCTGAACCAGCGATGTTTCGGCGGTGTTAAGACGGTGCCCACCTGCCGCTGCAGAGTCACATTCGAGGCAAACAAAGATGGCGGCTCTCGTGGATGTTCGTGTTTCTGCTGCTTTTGATGCGGTTTTAGCAGAAATACGAAATAATTTCTTTTTGAAAGAAGAGCCGTATGTGTGACGCGTACTTGTAAGGTCGGCCCCACACCCAATCAGCTCGAAGTATTTCACTAAACGCCCCGCCTTTTCTTGAACGCTTTCAGCGAGTCAAGTCCCAGATGGATATAGTGAGAACTCAGATAGGAGTTCAACACATATCCATCTTGAGCCAGGTTACCACTGAACTGTGTAGATGACGTTTAACCTCCAAAAAGTTACACAATGCACCTTTAAATTCACAATGTTATAAAAATAAGTCAAAGCCTTAATACTTTTTTTTCCTCATAAAAATTACGATTTTAATCTCATAAGTTTTCAGTCTATAAAATGGCTTCTTTTTATGGCTTCACCTTTATTCTCTGAAAAATATGACTTTTTTTTCTCGTATTAATACGTTTTTTTTTTTTTTTTTTTTTAGAAAAATCATAACTTTCTTAAACTTTGACTTAATGTTTAAATGTTAGAAGTTTATATAGTAAAGCAAACCTTTTATATTCTATCAAAGAAATGTGTTTTAATCAGACTTCAGTCTGGCCCTTCGTCTCTAATCTGGGTTTAAATACGACCCTCGTGTAAAAGTAACTGCCCTCTCCTGATCTAACTTGTAAGTTTCAGATCAAAACGTGACACATACTGGTGACAGTTCTTTCAAACTTTCATTTAATACGAGATACATTTGTGATATAGAACTTGTAAAGTAAAAAGATTTTGTACGACGATTGAGTGCGTTATATATTCAGATTTTGTAAAGGAAAACGCCAAAATCAGTGTTTTTTATTTATATTTTATACTTTTTCCCACAGTCCGCCCACATTAACACTTTTTTATGTATTTAATTCTGTTTTTATGTTTATTTTAAAAAGAAAAACCCCAGAGCCGGCCCACAAAGGTACATTTACTGTCACTGTGGAGTACTTCAACTGTATTTACTGAAAAAGGGTTTAAACCACTTCAGTTCACAAAATCCATCTTGTTTTGACAAAAGTTCAGTTCAAGTTTCAAACATTAGAAAACTATAAAGACAAGATGAATATTGTGGGTTGAGGTTGAAATTGTGTTTTTTATTTGTTGTTGTTTGTTTGTTGTGAATGAGAAGCGGGTCTTTTTTAAATGTTTTGCACTGTGCACCGTAAAAAACAAAAACTACATGAGCTAAAATGACCTTAAGTCAGATTAACAACTAAAGAACTTTTATCTTCTCCTTTGTCTTCTCTCTCTCTCTCTTTCTCACTCTCTCTCTCCCTTCTCTCCTCTTCTCTGTCTTTCTTTTTTTCTTGTCCTTCATTTAGTCTTCTCATTTAATCTCTGTCTCTTACCTCAACTCTCTCTCTTTTCTTTCCATCTCTTTCCCCCTTCTCTCTCTCTTTCTTTGTTCTCCCTCACACTCTCTCATCTCTGTCACCCATCTCTCTTTGTTTTGTTTTCTTTCATTTCCACCCTCTCTCTCTTTCTTTTTTCTCACACACACACTCTCTCTCTTGCCACATTCCTCTTTCTCATTCTCTCCTCTCTCTCCTACTGTCAGCCTTCTCTTTCTTTCTTACTTCTCTCTTCTCTCACTCTCATCTCTTTCTCATCTTTCACCTTTTCTCTCTGTCTTTCTTTCTTCTTCTTCACACAATCTCTCTCTCTCATCTCTCTCTTTTCTCTCTTCTCCCACACTCTCCCCCTTTTGCCTCACTCTCTCTTTCTTTTCCTTCAAACCATTCTCTCTCCTCTCCCTGCATTTTTCCTTCTCTTCACACACCCTCTCTTCCCCTCCCTTCCCCCTTCTCTCTCTCTCTTTTCATTCACACTCTTTCTCTCCCTTTCTCTCTCTTCTCTCACACTCTCTCTTCTTTTACCCCTCTGTCTTTTTTCTTCTCCTCCACACAATCTCTCTCTCCCTTGCTTCCTCCTTCTTCCCTTTCTTTCTTACTCTCTTACTTACTCTCTTCTCTTTTTCTCTCTTCTCCCACACTCTCCCTCTTTCTCCTTCTCTCTCTTTTCACTCTCTCTTCTCTCTCTCCCCTTTTCCCCTTCTCTTTGTCTTTTTTCTTTCTTCTCAAACACTCTCTCCTCTCTCGCCCCATCCCTCTTACTTCTCCCTCTACATTTTTTCTTTTCCTTCACACATTCTCTCTTTCCCTTTCTCTCCTCTCTCTCTCTTCTCTCACACTTTCTCTCCCTCTCTCTCTCTCTCTGTCTGTTTTTCTTTCATTCTTTCCTCTCACATTCTCTTTGTCCCTCGCCCCATACCTCTCTTTTCTCTTTCTGTATTTCTTTCTTCTCTTTCACACTCTCTCCCTATTCCCCCTTCTCCCTGTATTTTTTCATTCACACACTTTCTCTTCCTCTCTCTTCTCTCACTCTCTCTCCTTCTGTCTTTTTCTTCTCCTTCACACAATCTGTCTCTCTTTCTCTCCCTTCCTCCATCCTCCCTATCTTCCTTCTATATTTCTTTGTTGTACTTACCCCTTCTCTTTCATCTCTCTCTGTCTTTCTTCTCCTTCACACACTCTCTCTCTTCTCCTTTTTACTCCTTCTCTCTCTTCCTTGCGTCTGACTTCACGTCCTTTGCGTTCCTGTAGAGTTATAGTTTTTACGGTGTGTCTTTTGGAAACTTGCCGGCGAGTTTCCATTGTTTGAAAAATGTGACAGACGAAAGCACCACTAACTCCAAACCCAAACACTACAGCACTTACACTTACACTTACACCTTATTTTCATGTATTTTGTCTGTAAAGTTTCAATAAATGTCTTTGTGTAAATGTGGATCTGTGTTTGTTCTGACAGTTGCAGCTTCTTTGGTGACGGTTCAGTTTTTATTTTGCTCTTTTTTCACTGGATACGTTCAATGCTGTTCTTGTCCTTAGGTGAAAAAATTGGGGAACCAGCAGATAAAAGAAAAACACAAAAGGCTCTCGATAAAGGCCTCATAGAACTGAGAGAGAATCATGGCACCGACTGAAAAAGAATTCAACTTATGCGACGAAAATCTATTACAATTTCTTTAGTTTTCGCAACATCCAAGTCCAAAAAATGATTGTCACACCAAACAATAAATTTAGTCAGTGCTTCCCCATGACTACTCTCATTTTCACAGAGAAGAGACAAAAGAGCTGTGTTGTCTGAGAGTTTGACCAAAATTCTCTGCTCACGAGTGCTTCTACATTCATCTGTAAACAAGATGAACAAAAGAGGAGACAGGACACATCCCTGTGGCTACTCTGTGGACACCACCGCAACCTCAGAAAAAAGATTATTCACAAACACTCTCTGCTGTCTATCAATTAGAAAATCTCAGATCCATAAGAACAGTTGATGAGGCAAACAAATGAATGAGAAGATGCGTTAGTTTCTGCAATTTCACTAAAGTTCTAAAACCCTGGCTCAAAACCCTTTTCTCCCAATGATTACTAGATTAACTCACATGTATTCTACCTGAAAAACAACTAATAGAACCTGCGCACTCTGCCTGGTGTCTTGAGTAGTGCAGTGAACCTGTCTTTTCAAGATACGCAGGTGTGATCTTTGTAAAAAGCTCACTTTAACTAACGATAGCGACTCTACATCCATATACAGTTCCTGAAAGTGTCCTGATATTCAGTGGCCTGATAGTTACTTGTATTTGATGGGAAAAGCCCCGTGTTCATGAGGGAAAAGTTTCAATCATACAGATCTCTTGATAAGTTTGACAACTAAATTTGCAGAAAAGTACAGGAGGTGAGTTACCACCACTAAGATAAAGAGTTTTGTGTATCATCAGCAAAGACTCACAGTAAACTGCACCTGTGGCAGTATTTTGTGCTGATTTTGACAGAATGTTATTGCATGAAAGACTCTGGACAGATGATAAGACTCTGGGCCATCCGCTGTATTTGTTTTTCTAACAATTTTTTAGTTTAGTTTTAGTTTAGTTTATTTCGAGCAAATTATACATTTACAATGAGCAAACATATCTCATAGGTCAACAAACAACATTTTCTTTAGCTCGAAAAGGAGTGGGCTGGAGTAAAACTTATAAATATTTTTAAATGCTAGAAAGGAATAAGGGGTGGGAGATTATAAGTAATGTTTCCTTTAATATCTTAACAATTGAGTCTAACAGTTCATATTCATCTTTAATTTCATAATCTGATCTAACCAAGTATCACACTCTCTCTCTTATACTTTTCAAAAATAATGTTTTTATAATAGGACATTCTTTTAGTTTTTCCTGGAACTTATTCAATAATTTCACACCTTGCACAGAAACATAGAAACATTTTAGTGCAGAACTATTCAACATCAGGCCCTGGGGCCAGATCAGGCCTTCGAACTAGTTAAATCTGGCCCACAATCCGTCTCCCAAACATTAGAAATGAATTATTACCCTTTTTTTTTCTGGTTACTGTTTTGTTTTAGATTAGCACTATTTAAGACCTGGGGGCTCAGGTATATAACTGCGTACAATTTTTACTGAAAGTGCACCTACGAACAAAACAAACTACAAACTTCATAGTTACGAATTTTTCTCAGCACAGAACTCTCACTGCCTCATCCTCAGGGGCATAAAGGTAAAAATGTTCACATTGTTTGCTCATTTCTATGTCGAGTTTTCTTTTTATAAATCACAAACCAAACGTGGAATGTGATGTACGTTACATTTTTGTACTTTCAAACGCTTTATAAATAAGACCCCTGGTGTGTTATTGGCCTAGTCTTTGTCTGTTTTGCTTTAGACCTCGTTTGGTCCCAGTTTAGATCTGGCGTCTAATCCAGCCCACATTTAGTTTTTATTCAGTTAGTATGATAATCTGAATAACTGTTGGTAAAGCCTTTTGCATTTGCTTCTTTTACAGAGCTAAAACCTAATAATAAATGTAAATCTAATAGTATTTTGTGCTAAAAGTCAAGAAGACCCAAATTACAAGTTTGACCCAGAACTCAAGGCTCACTGAAAAAATCTGTCCCTCGAGAAAATCAAGTTGAATAGCTCTGGTTTAGTGTCTTGTTGCTTGTTGTGTGCTTGTTTTGTAAAGAAAGTTATGTGGAATCTTTGGTTCTGAACATCAAAACCTGATGTTCATTTGTGCAGAGCTTGTTCTCACTCAAAACTAGAGCCAGTCAGACACCGGAGGCTAAAACTACAAATTCTCAGCTTCACAAAGAGCCCAGACATGTGTTCGTGCTCCAAACGGTTCTTAAACAGTTTACATTTAAATTTTAGTCAGACGTTTTAACAATAACAGGCCCGGATTGTAAAGGGTTAAACCACATAATTTAATTTAAAATAATAAATAATAAAAGACAGATTCACGGGAGAGAGAGGAGACTTGTTTAATGAGCCGTGGACTGGATTCGGGGTTTCACAATCTCAGACCTGCGGACGACTTCAGGACACTTTTCCGGGAGGATTTCGTCGTGTAAACGTTGTCATGGAAACAGATTCTGATGTTCGTGTCACAGTGAGTCATGCAGCAGGAAACAGGGAGAAAACAAAAACACACAAAATAAAACACAGTGTAAACATTTCCAAGCGGTTCTAATTATTTGTGTTTGGATCCATTTATAAAAACTAGAGCTACAGCCGTGAATGTTCAAGGTTTTGGCGACATCTGGTGGTGAAAAGGCTTGGCTGCGGTTTTTATTTATTTATCCTCTTGAACTGAAAACACCTCAGATTCCACCGAGTGATGTCATTAAGCGGTGACACAGGAAGGTGGATCATAACACAAAGATAATTTAAATAAAGCTACTAAAATAAAGGTTATAATAAGTTTAACAATCATTTACCGCAAATGAAGATCTTTACACAGGACAGACCTTATTGAAACTTGTCTTAAATGCAGAGAAAACAAAACTTATGTTATTCTCAAAAGCTAATAAGGTTGAAATTGTGCCTCATATCACAACCTCACAAGGCCAGGAAAATGAGCAGGTCACAAATTATAAAACCCTGTTTTTTTCAATGAATCACTTTTATTCCTACTATCATGGAAGCTAAAAAATGTTTGTGTCTGCTACTTACTTACTTATTTTAGACTATGGTGATGTGTTATACATGCATGCTTCTTCCCAGGCTTTGCAAGCTTTAGATCCTGTTCACCATGGAGCCCAAACCTAAAAGACTTAACACATCACTGTGGCTCTATGAGAGAGTTGGTTGGACGTCTTTGTTCCTACATAGACTGAAACATTGGCGCCTTTTTATTTACAAAGCCATGTTAGGTTTCAGAGTGTTCTAATGTTGTCTGTACCGAGATTCAGAACTGAGCTTTACTGCACCTACGTCTGAAACTGAATTTGGTTTATAGCAATCTGGTGTCACTAAACACATATAGGAGGTTTCTAGATGTAGAGGGACAAATTTGTAAGTTTGTTTGTTTTACTTATTGTGCAATCTTGTGTCTTTGTCTGCCCTGAAATATCTGTTTCTTTGAATGTTTTGCTGCCTCTTGGCCAGGACAGTCTTTAAAAAAGAGATTTGTCATCTAAATGAGGCAGAAACAGAAAAGCATGATGAGGTTTAAAAGACACAAACTTGAGCTACAACAACAAACTTACAACATTTCAAGATTAAATTCAGAATAAAGTCAAAACCATAAAAAGTAATTTTAACAATTTAAATTAAACTTGAAGTTTTACGAGATTAAAATTGTAAATGGATTATGGAACGTTCTTGTAAATATAAATGTTGTGTTTTTATGCAAACATTTGACTCGTCCAAGTCCTAATAATGTTTAGTTTTTTTGTTTCTTGTAAAAGTACAATTTTGATCTCATAAAATTTTCAATCTATTTTTTTTTTAATTCAGCGCGTTGGACAGTGAGAGGGCACAGCTCCAGACCAGGTGCCCTGCATTGTGCCTGCTTTAAATACAAATAGAATGTTATGTCCACCATCTGAGAACGTGAACAAAACCTACGGAGGTTTAAAAACAGTTGACCAACGACCATTTAATGACATCACAAAGTGGAACGGCACATTCCCAGCTTTGAGGAAGTGGATCGCCGGAATATTCAGAGATACAAGACTGAATTTAAACTCATTCTAGGTGTATTTTTTGAGAGGAAACGACATTCGTACATGACATAAAGTTATTTCTGCATCACAGAGAATTTTATCTTTAAATAAAAATATGGCACAAAAACAAAAACATTTCTTCAGCAACACCGCAAAAAGTGAATTTCGACTTTTGCTTTTACAATGACAAGAACTGAGAATATTTATCCTAATTTTGATTCATTTTGACCAGATAAGATGCAGCTTATTTCACTGGTTTAGCTTGAGATTTGGTTTGAAACTAATTTGTCAATGTGGTAAATAAAAAACTACATTGGCAAATATTTTAACAATGCACAATGCAAAAACACTTGAAATCATCTAGGTCCAAGTAAATACATCTTACCCAGTGAAAATGTACAAAAATTAAGATAAATATCCACATTCTAACTCATCTAAAAATACAGTTTTTGCAGCGCGGGAATTCACTAAAACAAAACTATAAAACAACAACAAATCGACAGAAAAATTAGCAGCAAAATCATGTTTCAGAGGCAGAACGTGTGGAAGAGTTTGCATATCAGCTCAATAAATAAATAAATAATATAAATACATTATGTGCAGCAGATGAAATGTCAAGTGTTAGATGTAGTTTTAGTTTAGAAGCTACATTTTCAACTCGGGAAGAATCCATTTTGAATTTATTTAGAACTAAACGTGCTGTTATTTGGTCCTGTGAGGATTTTAAACTGAAATATTATGGCTGTGCAGTGTTACAGTGGTGGATAAACTTCTGGTAATGAAAGAAAAATCTACAATTGTTATTATACTAACCATAACCACCAAAAGAAACTGAGAAGGACAAAAATGATGGTTCCCTTGACTTAAAGGTCCCTGACAGCAGCTTTAGTCTTTCTCCAGCTAAACTCAGACAAGACACTTAACACAGTGTGAGCTTTAGTGGTGTTCTGTGATATTATTGGTCGACAGCACCAACAGTTCCTCACTTCTGGTCTGCCACAATGAGGTGAGACCAAACGGAAATACACACCAGCATAGCAATCATGGAGACATCGATCAAGGAAAATAGTAAGTGAATCAATGCTGTTTTACTTACAATAAAGTATGATTGAGTTCTATTAATATTATTTTGGTCTGCGACGAGGAGAAAGCTTACTGTGTGCAATGCATTAAACAGCAATGTTTTATTATTTCACCCTCCCAACTGAGCAGAACATGTTTAAAAATCAATTTCAATGTCTAAGGAGGTCTTTTTTTATTCTACAAATTGCCCTGGCCCGAAATAAAACAGTTCGGATGTGCAAGATAAATTTTAGCAGAATATGATAATTTTGAGGCTCTGGTACGATAATTCAACATTTCCCATCTGGCAACACTGAAAGAGAAAGTCTTTGTCTCTCTCTCTGAAAGCTTCAAGTCAAGTTAGAAATCTGGGGGTAATAATGGACTCAGACTTGAACTTTAACAGCCACATTAAGTCAATAACATCAGCAGCTTTTTACCATCTAAAAAACATTGCCAAAATCAAAAGTATAGTGTCAAAGCCTGACCTGGAGAGACTTATCCATGCATCTGTCTCCAGTAGGTTAGACTATTGTAGCGGCCTTCTCACCGGCCTATCCAAACGAGCTGTAAAACACTCGCTGCTCGAGTCCTGACCAGAACCAGGAAGTACCATCACATTAGTCCTGACCAGAACCAGGAAGTACGATCACATTAGTCCTGTGCTTAGGTCTTTGCACTGGCTTCCAGTGGCTCAGAGAATAGACTTTAAAACAGCTCTGCTTGTGTTTAAGTCTCTCCATGGACTAGCACCAAAGTACATCTCTGACATGTTAGTGCCTTATGAACCAGAGTCGGGACTAAACACGGACCAGAGTCAGGACTAAACGTGAACCAGAGTCAGGACTAAACGTGGCCCAGAGTCAGGACTAAACGTGGCCCAGAGTCAGGACTAAACGTGGACCAGAGTCGGGGTTAAACATTGTTGTTTTTTCTTTCATTACCAACTACTTTATCCACGTCTGTATTGTATATATTTGTCAATAACTTGTATAAAATTAGACCAAATGGCAAAACTTAAGTCCAAGAGTTTATATATTTTGAATTCAATTATGATCAGTCTTCATTAAACATGAATCCTGATTTAGTCCTGCTTTATTAATCATTCGAGATTAAACGGTGTTAGATGTAGAGTTGTTAAAATCCAGCCAGTCTCTCCTTTCGCTGTTATAATTGGACACAGACCTATAGAACTATGAGGACCACATGTACAGATATATTTGAGAGTATTATTCTATGTACAGCCCACTTGCTCTGGCACAATTCACTCATTCCACAAGAAAAAGGGACATTTCCACAGGGATTTTTGGCAGTTTTTTTTCTTTTCTTCATCACAATATTTTCTGTGCTCTTTAATTCTGGTGAGTAAAAGCTACATCTGGAATATATTTGAGGAATGTTAGCTTCAGATTCATATTTTGTCGTTTCTTCTCTTTCAATCTAACGTCACAGTCTAATTATTGCCTTGTAAATCCACAGAGGTTTTGGATCATGCCTTTGTTTACTCTGTCCCGTCGGTGTCTCTGCACGTAAAGTTTATTTTTTATATATTATCTTCGTTTGTTTGTTTGTTTGTTGATATGGAGGAGGTCACTTCAGGTCGATCCCTTGAGCCTTTTCCTTGGCCTGGAAAAAGAGCAGAAGATAGTCATTATTAGTAAGATATAATGACCTACGGAGTCACAAGGAAGTCTCAAGTAAGTCCAAGTCTGCAGGTCATAAGGGTCAGGTTAGTCAAGTCACCGCAAGAGCATCAAGTCATAACATTTTTTTAAACAAATTCTTGCAACATATGTCACTTCCTGTGGGGCTCCATTTTGGGTGAAAACAAAGCCCCGCGTACATTGAAATGAAGTAAAAGAAAAAGGAAAGGCAAAAGGAAAGGCAAAGGATCAGCGGTTTGACTTTATTTTCATATTAAAACACCTGTGAATGAATTTATGAGAAATGAGCTGCCAATCAAAATATAAATACATTTATATTAATCCACACAATGATTCTTCTTTTTGTGCTGTGCTAGCTAAACACTCTCTCAGGAGGATTTTCACATTAAAAGTGGCAATAGAGACGAAGAAGTTGGACATTTTTCTGCTGTGGATTTAACTGGATCCATGGGATTTTATCAAAAGAAATCTTTTGTGATTTGGAGCTTCAGCTTTAGTGTGAGGAGAGGAGGTGAGTGCACTTCTGTACTGTTTATGGTACTTCTGCTTTGCTCAAAGGTGTGTGTGTATATTTATGATATGGTACATTTGATGCTTAGTAAGGCCGCTTTGGTCCCGGTGTGCACTGAGGAGTGTAATAACCCTCCAGTAAAACCAGTAAACCTCACCGGAACACGGCAAAAATCAGGCTTATATTTTAAACATGTTCAAAAACCTGTGAGTGGAGTCTAGTCTTTTCTGTTCCAAACTACTCTACCCCTATTCTTGTTTATTGCGCATGATGATGTTCTCTATGCACGCTCAAGTTAAACATAGCGGTCTGACGCCATAATAATGAGCAAAAAGTGGCATCGTGTGTGGCCAGCTTAAATGCCATCTCGAGTTCTACAAAGTCAAACTCACCCTGAGCGAAGGCCGGGGGGGTCTCACCGGTCGGACGGGTCTCACGGCTTCAGGAGGAGGGGCGGCTCTTCTCTGCAGAGGCTCCAGGTCGTCGGCCACATCCGGGCATCCCACGTACCCGCCCTGCCTGAACACCTGGCCCAGATCGCCCTCCAGCAGCGCCCCCCTGTGCCCGCCCTCCTGCGCCAGCCCCAGAACGCCCCTGTGCACCCCCACCTGCTCCGCGTCACTGTCCGAGCTGTTGCTGTTGCTCATCTGGTTGTTATTGTTCGCCTCCTTGCACAGCACTTCCTGGTTCCCGTCCGGATCCGTGTCGGGCACTTCCTGGTTGTGGAACATGTGGTTGTCGTGGTGGCTGCTGCTCACGACTTCCTGGTTCTCCACGTCGCTGAAGTCGATCAGTTTTTCCCGGCTCTCGTGCTGCTCCGAATCCGGCACTTCCTGGTTCGTGTCGTCGAAGCGCGGATCAGGCGGCGCCGGGCTACACGGTTCTAGCACCTCCTGGTTTTCGTACTCGACTACTACGTGCTCGCTGTTGTAAAAGACGTCCAAAACTTCTTGATTTTCAGGCGCGAAATCGAACAGTTCCTGATTTAGCGCCTCTGTGTTTGTTTCATCTTTCACGTTGTTCAAATTGACCGGTTCAAGCACTTCCTGGTTCTCGTAATCCACCAAAAGCTCGTCTTCGAACCCCGACGGCTGCGCTGCTTCCTGGTTGCTAAAATCAAACCTACAACTTCTTCGTTCTCAAGATGTTCTCGTCGTTGGCGGGGCTGGCGGTGAAGTCGATGACCTCCTGGTTGATCTCCTCGGGGCTGAGCTTGAAGCCGTACGGGTCGCAGGCGTGGGAGGCGAACGGGTCGAAGCCGGGGGCGACGTCAGGGGCTCCGGGTCGTAGGCCAGGTCCGGCTCGGAGGTGCTGGGGCTGGGAGCTTCCTCGTCCGGGTCCAGCAGGGTGTGGCTGGAGTGCTCCGGCGACAGTTTGAAGCCGTAGGGGTCGTAGCAGGACTGCAGGCTGGACGGCTCGTAGTTCATGTCGAAGCTGAGTTCTTTGAGTTCGGACTGGTGGAAGTAGTCCTGGGAGTCTTTGGCGGGAGTCACCGGGCTGTGGGCGCCCGACTTCAGCCCCGCCTCGGAGCCGCTTCTCTGGGGCTGAGATGTGACCGGAGCAGGAGCTGTGGCGGTCCCTGCAAAATAAATAAAATGAGTCAATGATTTTTATGCTATTTATGCTGCTAGACAAATATTGCACTGCAAAAAAAAAATGATTTCAAGCTAAAGTTGCTTGACTCTAGGATTTGAATCTATTTCAAGCATTTTGACAAATTTAACCTGATTTATTGTAGAGACACAGATTATTTTTCTTGTTTCGAACTGATTTCAAGACATTGCTTCTTATTTGCCAATGGGTCAAGAAACTGTTCTTACCCCACTGGCAATAACTTCTCTTGTAACCAGTTAAAAATGTTTTGAAACCAGTGAAATATTCTAGATTGCACAAGCAATTAAATCGTATCCAGTTAAAACAGCTAAATTTGAATTAAAATTCTCATCCCAAGTCATTTAAGCAAGTCTAGATATGTAGTTTTTGCAGTGTGTAGGCAGAAGTAATTATCTTTGGGCTGATTATCGTGTTTCTGCCGAGCTGGTCCTCTATTGAGATTGGCCCCCTCTTTATAGTGCAAAAACAGCTCTTTAATGACTTTTCTAACCCTCACCCACGCCCCAATCCTAAACCATTGAATTATGTCTAAAGTTAACTTAATTACTTGTTAACCATTTCCCGTGATAAGGTTGATCCGACACAACAGTCACAAAAGCCAATGAGGGGACACAACTCGACACTACAGAGGTCCGCCAATCTTTTCTACAAATTTTAATGAGTCAAGTCAAAGCAGCATTTAAGTGGACTTGTTTATTAAAATGTATAAATATTCAGTGTGACAGACAAAAATATTGTAGGCTAAAATAGTATTTGTCACAATAAAGAGATAATATAACATCCTGCTTCAACTTTTGAATAAAGCAATGTATTTTCCCTAAATCTGGAGTAGGCTTTTTTAGACCAACAAAACTTTTACATTTGTCATTTGTGTCTAATTTGATGTGTAATTTTATGATTAATATATGATTGCACTTCTCAAGTTTCACTTGGTGTCAGTGAGACAGTCCATTTCGGACTCTGAGGACTTCAGGGACTGGAAACCTGCCAGAGTGTGTGTTCTGTCAGTCTTCTGCACTGGAGAGCCACACTCACAGTGATCAGCAGAACTCAAAGTTATTTTGGGAGAAACACTAAGACTTGTTTTATCTCGCTCTGTTCATAAGTCTGCAGTTTTATTTGATCATTAACATGTCTTTACAGAGAGAGAAAACAGGATCTGGAATAAAAACCTGCCTGGAATGCGCATTCACTGCAGAAATCTGGCAGGATTTTCCAGTCTCTCAGCAGAATTTATTTGTCTAAATATTTCCAAGTATTTTTGACATCATGTATAGCAGTTGTTTTTCATATAGGGAGACTGATTGGTGTCCCTGATGGGCTAATTAATCTCTGTCATATTCACCGCTACTGAACATTGCCAAAAAAACATGTGACACGTGTGGTCCAGGCAGATAAATTAGATATTGTCGTTGAAATATATTAATCATGTGTGTGTTAAAAAGGAGCCCTGTAGTGGGTCTGACGGGCACACTGACCCAGCGTCTCGTCTCCCAGCCCAGACACTGATCCCAGGCTCAGCTCCTCGATGTCGGACGGAGGAGAGATGTTCCCCAGGTCCAGCTCATAACCGTTCGGGTCGGACTCTCCGGAATACTGACACTTCCAGCCTCGGATGGGGACCGGCCCCAGCTCCTCTGAAGAGCTCTGGATGGGTCTGAAGCCGGCCTGCTCCTCCTCCGTCTGACCTGCAGGGGGCGCATGGACAGAAGTGTCAGGTAACAACGAGAGTTCAAATGTAACAAGGACAAACTTAGGACAGAGGAAGATTTTTAGTCATGTAAGTTGTTAGGTTGTTGTTTGCACAATTGTAATGTTTCAAAATACAGTGTTTCATTTCTTAACTAGAGACTGAAGAATAAAAAAAAGCTTGTTTCTGTCCCTACACTGGCATCAGAACTGAACAGGCTGGACCGGTGGGTGTCAAAAGTATGAACTCAGAGGCTAACTGAAATGAACATCAAAACTAAAATAGGTCTTGTTTGAAGTAACTATGAATTTAGGCCGAATACTAAAGACAAATATAATATATATGACCAAAATGTTGAACAAAGAACTAGTATTGTGTTGAAAATTACACTTTTCTCTATATATGTTTTTACTTTTCATCTGCTGGCCATCTTTAGTGGTCGCCGCCCCTTTCTGCTCTACAGCGTATGCTCCATGCAGAAAGAGCCGCTCTCTATTTGATTAGCTGGGGAAACTTCTTTGAATAAAACAACAAAACAGGACGAGAGCAGCTGTTTGGATCAGGTCTGAACGGTCTGACAGACGTCTGTCTCCTGAAGCTTGAGACAGTGTTTTTCTCTGTGTTTTTCACTGAATGTAACGTGTTTGAGTCGTTGGGTCGAATTTAATTCACAAATGTTGATTTAACAACATAACTTTTGTTTTCGCAGAGTGATAAACTTTTGTAGTTACTGACAACAGCCTTAACTCGAGTTGTTTCTCCAGTTTGGTCAATGAGCAGCAGCTCTTTCTGCATGTTGGGTGGCGCATATCCTGTGTTGATAAACAAATAATTCCTCTATTATTAAAGCGCTTTAAAAAGCTAAAGTGAAGTAAACTTACAAATAACCCGAACTCAAATCAAAGATACAATATCAAACTGTAAAGTTAATATTTTAATTCTGGTCAATACAACGCTTCATCTCTGTTCGCTGATTGGCTGATTGTACTTCCTGGTTTTTCGGAAGCGTCTGCAGTTCTGTGATACCTGACCTACAAACTGGAGTGAAAAAGAACTGAGCTGTGGGTTGTAAACTGTCTTTATAGAAATGTTGGTTTGGAACAGAATTGTGTACAAATTATGATACAAACTTAACCAATTTACTTATCTAGGCCTAATCCTAATCCCTAATCTCACACCAATACAAAGTGAGGCTACTGTAACAGACTTTGTTTTGTGAGCTCTGACAGTGAGTAAAGTTCCAGAGTGTGTCTTTTACCTGCCGTCTCCAGGTCCTCTCGACTGTAGCTGATCTCGATGTCGCTGTCTTCGTCGGGAAACTCGGACTCGAAACACTGCGTTCCTGTGGAGGCCTTGTTCTCTGCGCAGGACAGGCTCCGGTCCGCCTCGTCCAGTCCCGGTTCTGGACCAGGATCCTGCCCAGGCTCCGCAGGATGAGAACCGTCGGGAAACAACACGTCTGCGCCGAACGGGTCACTGCCTTTGAACGGGTCCGAGTGAAGCCGTCTGAGTAAAAACACAAAGCACAGCAGACGGAGCAAGTATAAGTGTAAGGTTTCTGCACTTTTGAGATGAATTTTTCAAACATTTCAGATTAGTTTGACAGTTAGTTGCATTTACGTGACACAACAGCTGCTGTCCATAGTTCAGACAGATCCAAGAGATTCAGATTCTCTTTTGCAGAAGAGTCCTGGGGGAGGGGAACATTAATGAGCATATTTTTCTTTCTCTTTCCTCCTCTTCTCTCTCTCTTCGTCTTTCTTCTGGTTCTCTGCATCTCCTCAGTCTCTGTCTCTCTTCCTCTCTTTCTTCCTTCTCTCTTTATATCTTTCTTCCTCTTCTTTTTTTCTCTCTCCTCCCCCCTCTCTCTATCTCTTTCCCCTCCAATTCTGTCTTTCCTCCTCCTCTCTCTTCCTCTTTGCCCCCCTCTTTCTCTTCTCCTCCACCTCTCACCTCTATCTCTCTCCCTCTTCTTTCTCTCTCCTCGCTCTTTCTCTCTCTCTTCCTCTCCACTCCCCTCCCTCCTTTTTCCCTCCCTCTCTTCTCCCTCTCCTCTCTCCCTCACTCTTCTCTCTCTCTCCTCCCTCTCTCCTTTTTCCCTCCCTCTCCTCTCTCTTCTCTCTCTCTACCTTTCTCCCCTCCCTCCTTCCTCCCTCTCTCTCTTCTCCCTCTCTGTCTTTCCCTCTCTTCTCTCGCCCCCTCTCCTTTTTCCCTGTCTCTCTCTTCTCCTTCTCTCTCCCTCCCCTCTCTCTCCCTTTTCTCTCTCTCTCCCCTCTCTTTCTCCTCCTCCTCTCTCTCTCTTTCTCCCTCCTCTCCCTCCCTCTCCGTCCCTCTCTCTCCCCTCCCTCTCTCCTCTCTCTCTCCCCTCTCCTCTCTTTCCCCCTCCCTCTTTCTCTCTCTCCTCCTCTCTCCTTCTCTCCCTCCCTCTCTCTCCCCCTCTTCCCCCCCACTCCCCCTCCTCTCTCCCTCTTTCTTCTCTCTCTCTCTCTCTTCCCTCTCTCTCTCCCTCCCCCCTCTCTCTTTTCTCCCTCTCTCTCCCTCTTCCCTCTTTCTCCCCCCTTCTTCCCTCCCTCTCTCTCTCTCTCTCCCTCTTCCTCTCCCTCTCTCTCTCTCTCTCCCTCCTTCCCTCTCTCTCTCCCTCTCTCTCTCTCTCCCTCTTCCCTCTCCCTCTCTCTCTCTCCTCTCCTCCCTCCCTCCCTCTCCTCAGTGTATCCAGTGTAATTACAGTCTGTTGTTTCAGCGCGTTGCTTCTCCAGGATCAATAACACGATGGTGTCGGTGAAACATGGAGCTTTTACTCTCTTTCTGTCTCAAAGCGCTGCAGCCGAGTCGATGGGAGATGAATCCTCTGTCTGTTAGATGAATGTTCTCCGGAGAGCGCTAAAGTGTTTAACTTTACCCCGAGCGACGGCTGTAAACCTCGTCTATAAATATAAACTCTGAAGAGCAGGTTTTACTCACTCAAAGTCTGTTTAGAGTTTGGTGCATTAGTCAGACGTTCACACTGTTAAAAGAAGAGATTTTGCCCAAAGACACAACTCAACACAATGTCATTCTGTGGACAAACAGAAGTGACTTAAAATAATTGCTTTTAGCACTTTTAAACAACTGTACGCAAAATAGACTCTAAATAGCCAGGTTAGTCAAAACAGGGTTTCTTCAGGGATTGAGAGAATACATTTAAGACCGTTTTAAAACCTTAAATCATACAAATCAAGACGAATCTGCGAGTTGTGACCTGCATCCATCTGCCTCCACCTTCACCGCCTCACTCTGCTTAAACCACCCTATTCTCTTAATGTGGCTTGAATTGTCTCTGTGCACGGAACTTCAGTTGGTTTGTGTTTGTTCAAAATAGCTCACTTCTGTACATACGACCACTTCCTGTTAGCTGGTGAAATACGTCAATGTCAACTTTATTTGTATAGCACATTTACAACAACAGGGGATTCCCAAAGTGCTTCACATGCACAATAATAAAAACATAGACAAAACAAAATAGAGAATCAATTAAAAAGTACACTAGTAAAATAGAACAAAATATATACAGTAAGGTGCCTCAGCTCAGCTTGTGTTAAAAGCCAGTGCATAAAGGTGCATTTTTAACAAAGATTTAAAGTGCTCTAGTGACTCAGCAGCTCTAACATACAAGGGCAGGTTATTCCAGAGCCTGGGTCCCGGTCTCCTCTGCTCTAGAGGTCAGACTTAGGCACCTCCAGGAGAAGCGGAGAGGACGACCGCATGATACGAACTGGCACATGAGGAGCAAGTAACTCACACAAATATGAAGGAGCCAGACCATTTAGACATTTGAATTCTGAGCAACTGGGAGCCAGTGCAGTGAAGCAAGGACTGGTGTAATATGCTGCTGCTGTTTGTACCAGTGAGCAGGCGCGCAGCAGCATTTTGGACCAGCTGCAAACGTTTGACTGAGGCCAAGTCTATACCGCAATATAAACAGTTACAAAGCGACTATTGTCGCCTTGTAACTCTCAATATCAGGGTTCCCACTCATAGCCCGTAAGTATTTTCCAGGACCTTTCCAGGACATTCGCAACAAGGATTTTGTGTAAACACGACATCTACATCACCAATATTTAGCCTCTTTTGCCAAGTCCGTGGCAGCCCAGTAGTCCACTTTTATGACAATGACCAGGTCTCTTAAAGTCTAATCATGAGACAGGCAATTGACAAAGCAGCAGCCTCTTTTTAGTGTGTTTCAAGGCATCACAATTACATTATTTCAGCAGTGGTGCAGGTTGAAAAACATCGTTTCTCCCCCTGAAATGCTTGAAAAAATATAGTCTATTTTGATCAATTTTTCACATTTTAGTGGCTGAAAAAATGAGAATAAAATCCTGTCTTGACACTTTTTACCTTAACCTACTGTTGAGCCTATTTTGTAAAAATGTGTGTTTCCAATTAAAGCATTTGGTTAAACAGCCAAATGAAAACATCTAAAAAACAATTCGTGTTCAATGGTTGTGGGAACATATTTTGGTTTGGGGCGCTGAGATAAATTTTTTTGCAATCTGGGTTTGCAGATCCTATTTTTTAAGCAGTTTAAAAGCACTTTTTGTAAATATTATTTCAACTAACTTGTGCCGTTTACAAAAATCAGATTAATTTGTTTGCGCACTAGTATGCATTTTATGAATAGGTCTCAATAATTTTCCAGGAAAACATTTTCTTTTCCATGACATTTGGCTGGTTTTCTCATTTTCCATGTGTTTTCCATGACTGGAAAATGGGTTTATCATTTTCCAGATTTTCCAGGTTTTCCAGGACGCGTGGGAACCCTGAATATTTTAGTATTTGCCACATCCACAAATCCCAATATTTGTGGATGTGGCAAAATGTATTTTAGTATCTGTGTGTGGTGGGTATGTGCAATGGGTGTTGTCTGGCATGTATGAAAAGTGCTTTATAAATAAAGTATGAGTTGATTTGATTCATACAATAACAATAATGTAACATTATTCTCATACTCACCAGAAGAGTCGGTTTGGGAAACAGATCTTCATTGAAGAGGTCATCTGCACAAATCAAACAAAAAACAGTAAGCTTTTGTAAATCATTGTAAATATAAGTGTCAGAAGTTCATCAAACAGCAATCTAAAGTAAACCAGCCTGGTTCATGTTTAGATGTTGTAGACACTCACGGCTTCCCTGGCAGTGGGCGAAAGGGTCGGCCTGATAGAAGTCCAGCCCGCTCACGTGAGTCTGGGACAGCGGCTTCTCCACCTCGGCCTCCTCCAGAGAGTCGTCCATGTCGAGCGCTCCATCTGCACCAGAAACACTGCATGAGTCTAACCCTAACCACATCTGCACCAGAGACACTGCATGAGGCTAGATGAAGAGTCTAACCCTAAACACATCTGCACCACAGACACTGCATGAGTCTAACCCTAACCACATCTGCACCACAGACACTGCATGAGTCTAACCCTAACCACATCTGCACCACAGACACTGCATGAGGCTACGATGAAGAGTCTAACTACATTCGTACTACACATCTGCACCACAGACACTGCATGAGTCTAACCCAAACACGCCACTGCACCCAGAAGGACACTGCATGAGGTAGTGAAGAGTCTAACCCTAACCACATCTGCACCAGAGACACTGCATGAGTCTAACCCTAAACACATCTGCACCACAGACACGATGTCTAACCTACACATCGCACCGGACACTGCATGAGTCTAACTAAACATCTGCCCACAGACATGCATGAGTCAACCTAACACATTGCACCAAGACACTGCATGAGGCTACGTGAAGAGTCTACCCTAACCACAGCTGTGATCCAGACACTGGACAAAACTAATCCAGGAGGAGAAAGGTGTCAGCGCTTTGGATTTAACAACCGCTTCAGTTCTCTGCTTTTTCACTTCAGCTTCAAACTAGATGAAAAATTAGGCTAACTCAACGTTTTTGAGTTTCTAATCCTGTTGTGAAATTACTTTATCATCAAAAACTGGCTGATGTTTTGTCTCTGACATATCTTTTGTTCCCTCCAAAACACTCTTGTGAATGCCACTGATCTGTGACGTCTAGACCACAATGTCAAACACAAGGCCAGGGGCCGGATGCGGCCCTCCACATCATTTTGCAGCCCTCAAGATCTTTTAAGGTTTACATTATCTCATTATAGTGCCATGAGTAACCTGGGTGCCTTAATTGATGAAATAAGATGTAAGTTATGTTCAGACTAAAGTGGATGTGTAGTCAGTAATCGTAACTTCAATAAATTCGAAATCAACACAGAGACTATATTTTTAGTATGTTAAGATTAGTAGTTAATTTTAGTTACAACCGACCCTTCGAGGACAAGCACAATGTCAATGTGGCCCTTTGTCAAAATGAGTTTGACACTCCTGTCATAGACAGATCTCTGAGATCTTCTACTGGAAAATCAAATGGCCAGCAGGTACACGGACCTTTACTCCACTGTTTTATTGATTCTGATGTCTGAGATTCCAAAGGGTTGTGCTCAGGAGCCGGACTGAAGCACAGAAACAACACAAACAAACACTTCAGTTTCTGCCTGACAAAACGTCATGTTTTTGATCAAAACAACAAACTTTTTACCTTTGGAGAGCTGGAGCCGCTGTCGTCCACTTCTTCTCTGGTGTCGGCCAGGTTATGGCAGAAGGCCGGGTCGTTCGCCCCTGGTGGAAGAGCACAGAACACATGAGATTTATAAAGAGAAACTAAACGCAGAAAGAAGTTTTTTTTTTACTGTCAAACTGTGTGTAGAGTCAAAATTTTATTACCTACTGTTTCCAGGTCTTTTTGGACATTTTTGTGCAAACTCGCTCATTTTGCAGTTATGTGTGTAAAAGCCGTGACTGTGCTGCCGACGGTCAAACGCTGTCAGTGCATTTTCAGTTCACACCGACGTCACAACGAGTTGACGCACAGACGAGCCGCCCAATGGGAGATACATTGCAAAAATGAATTTCAAGACAAGTTAAAGTTGTTTGTTTCTAGGATTTAAACCTAACTTCAAGCATTTGACTAATTTAACTTTGATTTATTGCAGAGACAGATTATTTTCTTGTTTCAAAGTGTTTCGAACTGATTTCAAAACATTGCTTTTATTTCAAGCCAAATTATTAGCCAATGTGTTAAGAAAACTGTTCTTATCTCATTGGCAATTTTTTGTTCTTATTTTAAACCAAATTCTCTAAAACCAGCTAAAAACTGTCCTAAAACCAGTGAAATATTCTATATTACATAAACAATTAAATCTTATCCAGGTAAAACAGCTCAAATCTGGATTAAATTTCTGATTCCAAGTCATTTTAAGCAAGTCTAGATGTATAGTTTTTGCAGTGTATAAACTCCTCCTTCTGACACCGCTGCTGTGGAGAGTTGGAAAGCGATCACCCACTGCAACGTGTTATTATCAGTCATTTGGCTCAGCTTGGTGTGAGGAGCAAAGGTGTGCAAGTTTAAAACTCACGTTAAGAGTTTTTTTTTCTCATTTTCAATTTTAGAAAATACTCTTATTGGCTCATGCGGCTTATGTGGCTAAAACAAAGTTTCATACTTATGTCTGCAAAGTTAATAAAAAAAGAATCTTGACGTTATGAGTAAAAACCTGTACACAGCCTCAGAGCTGTGAATTCTCCACACGTCAGGATCACTCCCAAAACTCACAAGCTCACTGTCCATATTTGGTGCTGTCAATCATGTCTGTTCACACCCACTAGGCGTCTCTTAAAAGGCCTAATACACATTGAGGGTCAAGTCTAATTTTGTTTTGTGTTTAAAATTTTTTTTAGAACAAATGATTACAATATCTTTTCTTCACATGTTTTAGGAGATTACATCTGGCTCGATGTCTTTTCAACACAAATTGAATTCAAAAAGATAGTTCCAACAAACCTGAGCAGTTTATTTAATCCCATTATTCTGTATATAAAAGTACATTTTCATCTTTCAGTCTCCTCTTTCAGACGTTTTTGAGCCTAAATATCATAAAATGTGTTTGAAGTTTTTCACATTTGCTGAGTCGATGTTTTGTCAAAGAGTGAAGCCATTACTGAGCCAGACAGATGTTTTTATCCTTGTTTATCCGACAGTAACATAATATTAGGAGTAAACGGTGAGTCTGATGCCATGAGCTGCTCTCAGGGAAACATAAACGTCTTCACTAATGAACTATTGATCAACACAACACTGCTGCTGCTCACAGGTTCAGACAGGTTTAAACAGGTTCAAACGGGGAGCAGGGAGGGCATCTGACGCAGGCCGTTACCATGATGAGGTCAGCGTAAGCGGGAAGACTCTGGCTCCGCCCCCAAGGTCGCACCGGGATGGGCTCGTCCTCCGTGGTGTCGCCCGGAGAAGAAGAACCCTCCATCTGAGACTGAGGCGTGACCGCAGAGCCCGAGAGAGAGCAGAGCGCGTTCTCTTCCTGAAAGAAAGAAAAGAGGTGTGAGAGAGAGAGAGAGAGGGAGCGCGTTCTCCTCCTGAAAGAGAGAAAAGAGAGAGAGGTGTGAGAGAGAGGGAGAGAGCAAAGTGCGTTCTCTTCCTGAAAGAGGGAAAAGAACAGGTGAGAGAGGGAGAGAGAGAGAGAGAGCAGAGAGCGTTCTCCTCCTGAAAGAGAGAAAGTAAAGAACAGATGAGAGAGGGAGAGAGAGCAGAGAGAGAGAAAGAAAGAAAGAAAGAAAGAGGAGAGGTCTCCTCCAGAGAGACAAAACCTGGTCTAACCAGGTCTGAATGAAGTTATCTCCTAAAGGCCTATTCATACTTCATAAGAAGTAAGAAGTTTGTTCGGCCGCTCGGGCTGTAAAAACATTCATACTTCAGCAGACGCGCTGCAGCCGAAGTCCTCTAGACTCCGACCCCATGAGCCCTAACAACTGCTGCCACGCGGTTGCTATGTAGATTTTGATCACAGACAGGCAGCTTTGTTAACTCGTATAAGGAAGATTCTCTGTATTTTCTGCTGCAGGTACACACACACACTGGCCCCACGTACACTGTATAGAACAGATGAAACCCTCGCTCTATCGGGTCTATATGTTCATCCTCCGCTGTGTTTAACCTGCTGCGTGAAGCCAGAACCCAAGTCCTGCCCGAGCTGCTGCGGAAGAGTTTGACCTCGTCAGTAGCTCATTATTTTGTTGATTATTCATTGTTTCTATTAACAACAGACGCTGCCTGAAATGTGGGACAAATAAACAGCCAAACGGTGGGACGTTATCAAGTTGACAGCCGTACTTTACGTGCTGACCGGGGAGAGGAGCGGCATGTTCGGCTGCGGGGCAGGGCAGCACAGAACTGTCAAAAGATTCAGCAGTGGATTCTACGAGAAATCCCGCCCACTTTGGAAAAACTAGCCAATCAGAGACAAGCTGCCGAACAGCTCAGCCGAAGAAAGTTCTGCTCAGCTGATGTGTCAAGAACAACCCACACGAACTGCCGAACAGAGGCACTAGCCTGAGCGGGCTGACGAAGTACGGACGTCGGCTGAAGTATGAATTGACCTTAACTGACTGTTACCTGTAGGATCTCTGGCTGTTACCTGTAGGATCTCTTCGTAGGACTAAACCCTGACTGTTACCTGTAGGATCTCTTGCTGTTACCTGTAGGATCTCTGGCTGTTACCTGTAGGATCTCTGGCTGTTACCTGTAGGATCTCTTTGTAGGACTAAACCCTGACTGTTACCTGTAGGATCTCCGGCTGTTACCTGTAGGATCTCCGGCTGTTACCTGTAGGATCTCTGGCTGTTACCTGTAGGATCTCTGGCTGTTACCTGTAGGATCTCTGGCTGTTACTTGTAGGATCTCTGGCTGTTACTTGAAGGATCTCTGGCTGTTACCAGTAGGATCTCTGACTGTTACCTGTAGGATCTCTGACTGTTACCTGTAGGATCTCTGGCTGTTACCTGTAAGATCTCTTTGTAGGACTAAACCCTGGCTGTTACCTGTAGGATCTCTGGCTGTTACCTGTAGGATCTCTGGCTGTTACCTGTAGGATCTCTTCGTAGGACTAAACCCTGACTGTTACTGTAGGATCTCTTGCTGTTACCTGTAGGATCTCTGACTGTTACCTGTAGGATCTCTTGCTGTTACCTGTAGGATCTCTGGCTGTTACCTGTAGGATCTCTGGCTGTTACCTGTAGGATCTCTTTGTAGGACTAAACCCTGACTGTTACCTGTAGGATCTCCGGCTGTTACCTGTAGGATCTCTGGCTGTTACCTGTAGGATCTCTGACTGTTACCTGTAGGATCTCCGGCTGTTACCTGTAGGATCTCCGGCTGTTACCTGTAGGATCTCTGGCTGTTACCTGTAGGATCTCTGGCTGTTACTGTAGGATCTCTGGCTGTTACTTGTAGGATCTCTGGCTGTTACTTGAAGGATCTCTGGCTGTTACCAGTAGGATCTCTGACTGTTACCTGTAGGATCTCTGACTGTTACCTGTAGGATCTCTGGCTGTTACTGTAAGATCTCTTTGTAGGACTAAACCCTGACTGTTACCTGTAGGATCTGGCTGACCTGGCTGTTACCTGTAGGATCTCCGGCTGTTACCTGTAGGATCTCTGACTGTTACCTGTAGGATCTCTGACTGTTACCTGTAGGATCTCTGGCTGTTTTACCTGTAGGATCTCTGTACCTGTTTTGATTTACCTGTAGATCTCTGGCTGTTACCTGTAGGATCTCTGGAGTTACCTGTAGGATCTTTGGCTGTTACCTGTAGGATCTTTGGCTGTTACCTGTAGGATCTCCGGCTGTTACCTGTAGGATCTCCGGCTGTTACCTGTAGGATCTCTGACTGTTACCTGTAGGATCTCTGACTGTTACCTGTAGGATCTCCTCGTAGGACTGGCGTATGGAGTCCTGCAGAGGCACGTCTCTCTCTCCGGCCTCCTGGACCTTCCTCTTGGCCTGCTTCACCTCCTCCCTCAGTTTTCGGAGCCTCCATCGCGCTCGAGCCAGCTCCTTCTCGTACTCCTCCACCTGGTTCTCTTCAGAGCCTCCTCCGCCTGCAGCGACAGGATCTGGAACAGGAAACAAGGAAACAGTGAGGGACGCATGAAGGTGATGAGCAGCATCTAAAACAGTAGTTCTTAACTTATTTTCAGGCGACCCACTTTTTGTAACTAGTTACATTCGTGACCCAACTTTTTTTTTTTGCAGTCTAAGCAGCCTATTTTTAATAATTTTAAACTATTGACCATTTGCCCCTACATCATATGATCACACACATGACCAAGGCAAAAGCACATGAACGCAGCATTACAGAGAGCGGAAATGACATTCTCACAGATGCAGTCAATCGCACAAGATACAACCATTTTACAATCGATATCCTGATTGATAAAAATGTACTTATAAACAGGCAGGTTTTTAGTAGATTTCTATAGAGGTTTTTGTTTATCACATGGGCGATGCCACCGAAGTTTCCTCATGTAACCGAAATCCTGCTGTATGTCACACAGATAGCTTTTTGCGTTCCACCATGGCAAAGTGGGCGTTCCCTTAAAGAGCACGCGACACGTGCGAAGAGTCAATATTGGGAATTTACTGTATAAGAATAGGCTTCTCTTAGAAACTTAGAACCGCCTCGTCTCTGAGGCTAATGAAGAGATGAGGAGGTGCAGCAGTGTCTTTCATAAACAGCTAAACAGAAAACTTTTGTGTTGGAATCAAACTATCTGTGTGCACTTGGCTCCTCTTATGTTCTGTCATCATGTAAAAAATCTCTCTCTCATTCTCAGTGATGTGGTTGCTCCATTAATCTGACCTTGTCATATTCAGCAGGAGTAAAACATTTAGTTCAGATTTATCTTCAATCTTGAATTAGCGTTGTTCAGATCCATGGAATGATTGAGGTAACCCTCCCGTCACTGACTAGAGGTGTTTGATAAAAGTACAAAGGAATTGACTGATTTCTGCAGGTGAGTTTGGTAGAGTGCCATAACAATGGAACAAGTTATGAAAAAGCTTCAAATATCCAGGCACTTCAAAAAAAAAATGAGCCGCACAGGAAGTAAATAATTTTACTTTAATGCCTTAATGAAAACCTGTAAGGTTCGAAGCATGTTGGCTAAGCCTTATATTTACTGTTTGCCCAAAGCCAAGTAGATACAGGAGAGAAACTTTCTAAGTCTTGCACTCACTGTACGGCAGGAGTAAGTTGGAGATTAAGCTAGTTTCAGGTCAGAATTTTAGAATAAGTCTAGACTTTCATGGAACACCCCATAGTAAATCATGTTTGGTTCAAAATAGTCACAGAGTCACATCACAACATCTCACAACCTCTTTCTATTTCTAAACAGTTTTACATCATTTTGTGTTTTACAAAAAAACAGTTCTCCTTTACCTGCTGACTCTCCTCGTAGCACAGCTGTCTGGTCACCTTGATCTGTTGGATGAGTTTCTCTTTGTGTTTTTCTAACTTCTCCAGCGTCTCTTCCAGCTCTTTTCTGTCCGACTGCTGCTCCTTCAGCTCCAGGTTCTCCACAGCCACAGCCGTCTCCAGCTCCTGCAACAACAACAACAACAACACAACACTTTAGATCACTTTAACACCAAAGAAGTCATTCCACACTGCAAATGGTCATTATCCAGTCTCACTGAAAACTATTAGAATTCAAAATGTTTTAGTTGTTTTAACCAGAATAAACATTTCCTTCATATTTCCTTCATAGACTTTTATTCTCTGTGGGTCGAAGAGATGCTCGTGCTGACTTTGTCTACAGTCAAATACATGATGCAGTTTCACAGATTCACCAGCAGAGGGAGGAATAGTGTGAGCACAAGGATCCAGAGGAGGTCACATGACAGTCGGCTGTGTATGTGATCAGCTGATTCTGGAGGTCAGCTTTCTTTTCAAACAGATCACAGACAAAACATGTTGGACTAAAAACATAGTTGAGTAAGTTTAGAGCAGATATTTGATCTTTAAACTGAAGAAAAGACGATCCTACTGGACTAGGACTGGACTAGGACTGGACTAGGACTGGACTAGGACTGGACTAGGACTGGACTAAGGACTCTGAGGAGAACGACACATGCAGCGAGTCTAGAAACGTCCTCTTCTGTGAGTGAGTGAAAAGTGTCAGACGAAGTCAAACTACTGGATTTATTCAAGATTATTTATGCTCCATGAAAGAGACTGAATCTATAGAATCTGCATCAGAAACACAGCGTCTGTTGGTTTAAAGATGATCATTGTTTTAATCATGTAAACCTCCTGTTTTTATCCTAAAGACATTATTTCATTGTAGTGGCTCAGATTCTTTCACCAAAAAGTAGAAAACAAAACTGACATGAGGTTTGATTTAGAAAAGGACATTTTCTCAAAGTTCTAATGAAAACAAAGGATTTCAAATGTCTATAAAAAGAGAACGATTAATGTAGAATAACAATTCTTGTTTTAAATCAAAGTCGACACTTGTAGGTCTCTTTTGAAGTACAACATGTCATGATTCCAGATGCACAAGTTTTTTGTTGAGCTGTGAATATTGTTTAAAATGACCAAAAAGGCCTGACAGTGAAAGAGATAAGTTAAACTGTCATTACTTTGTGCAGTGCATGAGGTGGAAGAATCTATCTCTGTGCCATTGTGTCGCCATAAAGACCAGTTATTCGATGACTAAATAAAGTTAAAAATGGAGGTGCGCAGTAGCAAAGTGTAATGAGATTGTGGGTTCAATTCCCGGGTGAGAAAAGTCAACATTTTATTCAAATCTGGCTAAAACAACCAAGACAAATATTCTGACTTCTAGCAGATTAAATGGAGACTATGATAACTTTGGCTGGTGTTGCTGCGTTTGGGTCGTGGCGGCGCACCAGATGAAAAGAGCTTTTAAAAATAGAACAGACCATTCTGACTCGCCTCACGTCTGCGCCAGATTTAGCCTGGGCTGTCGTCTGAACAGAGTGAGTTTAATGAAATGCTCTCGTGATCACTTCTGTAACGAGCTTCATCATGGCTCCGCATCGATCCGGCCGCAGCACCAGAAGAATCAGGCTTTTAGTTGTTTAAACAGTCAATATATAGTCTTAGAATCGATCACACTGTTGTTGGGATTATGAAAAGTACTTCCAGTTTGACTTATTTAGCTCAAACTTTAGCTCAGGCCAATTCAAAAAGAGAAAAGACAAAAAAGTTATATTTCCTTGAACTATCTTAGCGTTTTATGTTTACAATAGATTTTTAATACTAAAGAAACTAAACCAGGACTACAACAGGACTAAGCCATGACAAGACCAGGACAAAAACTGGATTAAACCAGGACTAAACCAAGACAGGAACTGGACTAAGCTTCGACTAAAACAAAACAAAACCAGGACTAAACTGGGACTAAAACTGGGCTAAACAAAGACTAGACCAGGACTAAAACTGAACTAAACCAGATCTAAAACTAGACTAAACCAGGACTAAACTGGACTAAAGCTGGTCTAATAGATAAAACTAGATAAACCAGTCGATAATTACTGAAAATTAGCTTTATTTAAAATTAGCTTTTTTAAGCTGATTCAAAAAAGTGAAAAAGTCTTATTTTTAAGAATCTTAAAATGTTTGTTCCTCTTGTTTCGTGTAGATCAGGGGCCTCATTTATAAAGCTTGCTTACGCCTTACGCAGTGCGTAAACCTCCCTCTGCGCCAAAGGTGGTATTTATAAAAGCTCCACTAGGCGCAGGGTTTTGCTCAGCTCTGCGCAAACTGGAACCCATGCGTGCGCTGTGCGCAAAGGCTGGAGACACGGGGAAAAGACGACACTCGTGGAGAGAAGCAGAAGTGATGAGAGTTTGAGGAAGTGTTTGATGGAGGAAATCATCATTTTATACAAATATTACATTTATATTTCTGCCTTAAAGCAGATGTTGACCAACACAGACAAGAGATGTTTATTCCTCTCATTTTTATTTACAACACATGTATGTAAGTATCGTGCGCTCTCGTGCACAAGCTCGTGGCTCTCGTGTGCGCGTGTGTTGATTATGGCTCTAATAACAGAGAGAATGCCGCTGAATCTGTGAACGTATTTATGAAACAACGCTCGAACTGAAGAGAAAACTCCTCCCTCAGCACATTAGCTTGGTTTTGTTTAATAAATAAAGCCTCGGACAAGACGCAGGTCCAACTTTTTATGCAGCACGCGGCAGAATGTAGATGGGCAGAAATCATTCTGACACAACGCGCGCCCCACAAAGCCTGCCCGAACCGGGGTGCACCAAAGGCGAGTTATTTTATTAATTGGTAACGGGGAGCTTTGGAGCGCCTACCCATCTCTGTCTAAGTAAAGGAAATGTCTAAAGTGTCTGTGCCACGGGCGCGCACGTGCAGGCAAAGAAGCAACAGGAGTTTCACGTCCCGTTCTCGCCTGTAACGCTGTCAATTCTCTGGCTCCAGCGTATTTCCCTCTCGCTCTTTGGCTCGTTCAGGGAGGGCATCTGTGTCACCCTCGCGCGCTCATGAGCCTCGTTTCATTCATTCAGACTTCCGCGTGCACGTATATAGGCCTATGTGAGTGAACGAGGCCAAATCTCACGCACATTCTGTTAAACACATCTGATTCATTCAAAACGTGAGCCTAATTTGAGGGAGAAGAGTCTTTTTCATTCACATTTTATTAGTAGTAAACCCACATGTAACAAGCGAGCGCTGCTGCTGCTTGGTCCGTCTCCGTCTGACTCCTCCCTCTTTGCCTTTCCCCGTGTGTCAAACCCACTGATTATCGCCTCATGTCTATTAAAATATTATTCATGAGTCACCTTTCATGGTGAATTGGAGGTGTGGAGAGGGCGTGGTCTGACGCTGCTTCACGAGCGCAGATTCTAGAAGCAGGTGGGATCTATAAAGCACAGATTGCGTGGAGAAGAGCGCACGGAGGCTTTTATAAATATGGATGTTGCGTGGCGCACGCCACCTGTGGCCACTAGGTGTACGCACTTGCTCAGCAAAAATCCTACGCAAACCTTTATAAATGAGGCCCCTGGACTGGTTTTAAGTATCTTTTTAACTTGTCTGATGGTCAGGACAAAACAGAAAGAGTGGATTTGTTAAACGGACGAGAGATTGCACAGTAGCCAAGTGGTTAGAGCTCTGGCTTCCCAATAAGGAGGTCGCGGGTTCGACTCCCGGGTCGGACCATATCAACATCTCATGATCTCTCTGGGTGGAGTTTGCATGTTCTCCCCGTGTCACCGTGGGTTTTCTCCGGTTTCCTCCCACCTCCAAAAACATGCATGTTTAGGTTAATTGGGCATCACTGTAAATTTCCTTAGTGAGTGTATGAGAGAGTGAATGTTTGTCTGTCTAACCCTGCGACGAGTTGGCCACTGTCCAGGGTGTTCCCGCCTAAGGCCCAAAGTCACTGGGATAGGCTCCAGTCACCCGCGACCCCTAACGGGATTAAGCTGTAGAAATGAATGAATGAATGAATGAATGAGATTTCAAGATTATGAGGTTAATCCAACATTGTGATTAATCGCAAAAACAAAACAATAATGTCAACTTTTATTTATTAAACTAGGATTACAATCAAGGATAGAGTGTGTCCACTAACAGAGTCATAAAACAGCCCAGAGCAGAGGATTATGGGACGTGTAGTTCAGTTAGAGCTAAGCAATACATCGAGTTTTAGATAATATCGTGAATGTTGTTTTGAAGATATGCAAACATTGAATATCAAGTTTATCGTGCTGTTAAAACATGCTGCAAAAGAGCTCATTTATAAAAAAATAAAAAGCGATGATGTACTATTAAAAACAAGTTTAAAAATACTGTATCAGAATTTGTGCATTAAGCAATTCAAAGAGCTTTATTAAACAGGAAAATGTGTTTTATAATGGGAAATTGCTGCTCTTTTGTGATTAATTTGACAAAAATGTGTCTGATAATTAAACACACTAGAAATAGAGACCACCTTAAATGAGAAAACAAGAGACTATATTTGAATTGAATGTTTGCCTAGAATTAGTATTTTACATTGTTTTAGCAGATTTTTGATTGGTTTGAACTTGAACCTGAAGTGTATAATATCAACTTTTTCGCATCTTGTGTGATAATAACTATCTTTACTTGTTCTACTTTATTGTCAAACACGCTCAAATTCATTCAGTCAATTTAAAACGTATTATTATAATATTTAAGGTAGGGATGGGACGATATACGATATTATCGCAAATCGTGATAATTAAGGGTCGCAAATAAATAATCGTGGCGTTTTTTCATAATTGTGATAATCATAGGTGACAATAATCACAATTCTAGCAGCAGGCACCTGTGGCTTCATAAGAACATCTAAAATCTGACTATTGTGAACCCAGTAAAAGCTGTGTTATGATTAAACAAAGAAAAGGTTCATGTGTTAAAGTTAATTAATGACTCTGAGACAAAGTTGGTAGATTTTTGCTCAACATTGTAAACATTTGTTCACTTTGAATCATTATTGATTGTACTTAGACCTAAATACAATAGGTATTTTTTTAAACGCATACATACTGTGCGCTAATAAATATTTAAGTGATTTTGAAACTCTGCACTTTAAAGTTTAGCAAATTATCGTGATAATATCGTTAATCGCAATTATTTTGGTCACAATAATTGTGAGTGCAAATTTTAATATCGCCCCGCCCCCATGCCTAGTTTAAGGTTGTCGTTTTTTCCAGTGTAACTAATATGAACAGATTTAAACACATTTATGTTGAACTTACAAAATATCGTCCAAATATCGCCAAAACTTATCAAGATATTTATTTTTGTCAATATCGCACAGCCCTAGTTTTGTGATGCAGCAGTCAACAGCCCGTCAGAGCAGAGCATTATGGGAAGTGTAGTTCTTCTGTGATGAGTGATAAGCCGTGCACAGGCCTTTTGCAGCAGTCATAAAACAGCCCGTCAGAGCAGAGCATGCTGGGAGACGTAGTCGGGGGAAGCACGATAAGCCGCAGTACTTTTACAGCCCGCTCACAGGAGCAGAACACAAATCTATAGGTCATTACATGTCCCACACTGCAGGACATCACAGCAAAGCATCATGGGAAACAACTGCAGGACATCACAGCAAAGCATCATGGGAAACAACAACACCGCTGAGCTTCATCTGATGGCCGACGGTGAAACGGACTGATCAATGAAGCTTTGTCAACGTATTTCTAAAGACGACTGAAGCATAAATCCATTTATTTTGATTCACTAAAGCCTAATGATCAGACAAACAAGACTGTAGTTGACTAAAAACACTGTTAATCGGCTTAAGATACATCCTACTGATTGATTTGTCGACTTTAAAAGCACCAAATATTAAATTCCAGTGCCTCAAAAACATCAAGCTGCACTCACAAGACCACAAGCTCAGAAGTTTTCACGCTAAAGAACTACTCACACAGAAATAATATACGTAGGTAAGTAAGTTTTTCATGTGTAGAAAGTCACGAAATATTGTAATGTGCTTTCAAATCCTAATGCAAATCCTGGTCGATAAGTAATGTCAAAACCCACCTTTAATTGGAAGCTTTCATTTGTATTTTTAATCAGCTATTTTCAAAGCAGTTTTTATTCTAATCAATATCCTCAATATCTAATTTTTCCTTGTCTTAAAAACAACTTGGGCCATGCTCAGTGTCGGTATCACAATATATCGTGACTAGGAATAGGACGTTATACGGTATACGATATTATTGGTAATATTGATAATTAAGGGCCGCATTTAAATAATCGTGATGTTTTTTCATAATCGTGATAATCGTACGTGATGATAATCGCAATAATAGCAGCAGCTTCCTAAGAGCATCTAAAATCTGATGCTGTGAACCCAGTAAGAAGCTGTATTAAAAAATTCATGTGTTAATGTTAATTAATGACTCTGAGACAAAGTTAGTAGATTTTTGCTCAACATTGCAAACATTTGTTCACTTTGAATTAATATCGATTGTACTTAGACCAAAACTACAATTAGTAGTTGTTCAAACACAAACATATTGTGCGCTAATAAATATTTCAGTGATTTTGAATCTGTACACTTTTACCGTTTAGTAAATTATCGTGATAATATCGTTAATCGCCAGAGTTGCCAAGTCCGCTTCTTTATAGCGACTTTGGGCTTCTTATTTTGGAAAGTCGCTTGTGAATTTTGACGGTCGCGGGTTGAGTTTTTTTGGGCTTGCTCCTTAGCAACATTTTGACGTCATAAACAAGGTGATTTTTTGTGTTTTTTCAGGTTTGATTCACGAAAATTACCCACTAATGACAAAAATATGGAGTTTTTGCATATTTTCATGTTTTAAAATCTTTATTAATGATCAAATACTATTTAAAATATGCCTAAATCATTTACCACCGTTTTGCTGTGACAGATAATGTTTAATTAATTGCTTATTTTAACTACTTTTTATTGAGTGCCTGAAGTCACTTGTTTTGGGCTTTTTTTCAAAGGCCAGGTCGCTTATTGCTCTCTGAAAATCTGGCAACCCTGGTCACAATATTCGTGAGTGCAAATTTTAATATCGTCCTATGCCTAATTGTGACAAACTTATTTGCAATACGCATATCGATACAGGAGGGCGTACAGGGATACTTTTCTATAGTTTTTTTCTACATTTTCTACAAAAATACGCAATTTTATAAACACAGTCTTTTCCTGGTGAAATATTTACCTTGTATGTGTAGCTCTGATTAGGGCTGGGCAATATTGTATCATATATCGAGATATTCATGTGGAAAAGTTGAATTTTAGAATATCGTGATTTATGATTGCACTTGCACCACAGCTCATTTTGAAACCGAGGCAAACAGAAATTGTGACCAATTCCCAGTGTTGCCAGATTTTCAGAAATTAAAAAGCGGCAAGCCTTCAAAAAAAGCCAAAACAAACTATCTTATCATTAATGAAGACTTTAAAACTCAATTTGTGCTTCATACTTCGTTAGTGGGAATATTTTTGTGGATCAAATTTGAAAAACAGCTAAAATTCACAATCCTTGATGGTCAAAATTCAATTGGCAACTTTCCAAATAAAGAAGCCTATATAATGTTCCTATAAATATGCAGACCTGGCAACTCTTGGCAATTTGTATCTGATCTCTCTAAAACCTTGAACAAAAGTAACCTAAGCCCAGACTGTGGAGGCTCTGCAGAGGCTAAAACAGAAACGAAAGAATTAAAACATGACGTTTGAAAGTGGAACTGACACTGTAACTGAGACCCATAATTATAACAATGGTAAACGCTCTATAGTACAGGTATATCGTCAACTATATCGTTACAGGACATGTTCTCTTTTATACGGTGATAAACATTTTAGCCCATATTGCCCTGCCCTAGCTCTGATCTCGCTGCATTATTGATTATCTGGTTGAAATCCGCTCTATGCTTTGTGATTTTTAAATTTTGATACATTTTAGCACATCCTGGCAAATTCCCCATAAGGAATGAATGGAACAAGAAGGAACTATTCACAAGTATTAGACAAACCAGAACTAGCGCTGCAAAAAGGCCCTTAACAGTAGAAACTTATCAAATGTTTAGTTTAGTTTCAGTTTGTTTCGAGCAACTTATGAATAAAATAAAAAACTGTATCATTAAGGCTTGAAAAGGAGTGGGTAGAAGAAAACTCACTCCCATCATAGATCAATTGTGTTATATTATTGAGGATATTAATGAGACAGAAAAAGCTGCAGCAGTGTGAAATAGATCAGGAAAGCTGACAGAAATTTCCTCATTAACAAATGTAAGACCTGTGCAAAGGTTTTTAAGACCTACATTGGCAAAATTAAGACTTTAAAGCCTTAAATTAGAACTTTGTTAGACCTCAAAGAAACACCTGAATAATGTTTGAATGCAGTAGAGCACTAATGGAAATCAAAACAGTCAAATGGTTTTTTTTTTAGGTTTTTACAGTCGTCACTATGAGTCATTTAATTGTTGCCGCTGTATCAGAGAAAAGTCTTGTTTTGGACTTGGTTTGGATCTGGTTTGGACATGGTTTGGACCTGGTTTGGACCTAGTTTGAACCTGGTTTGGACCTGGTTTGGATTTGGTTTGGATCTGGTTTGGATCTGGTTTGGACCTGGTTTGGATCTGGTTTGGACCTGGTTTGGACCTGGTTTGGACCTGGTTTGGACCTGGTTTGGACCTAGTTTGGACCTGGTTTGGACCTGGTTTGGACCTGGTTTGGACCTGGTTTGGACCTGGTTTGAACCTGGTTTGAACCTGGTTTGGATTTGGTTTGGATCTGGTTTTGACCTGTTTTGGATTTGGTTTAGATCTGGTTTGGAACTGGTTTGGACCTGGTTTGGACCTAGTTTGAACCTGGTTTGGACCTGGTTTGGACCTGGTTTGAACCTGGTTTGGACCTGGTTTGGACCTGGTTTGGACCTGGTTTGGACCTGGTTTGGACCTGGTTTGGACCTGGTTTGGACCTGGTTTGGACCTGGTTTGGATTTGGTTTAGATCTGGTTTGGAACTGGTTTGGGCCTAGTTTGGATCTGGTTTGGACCTGGTTTGGATCTGGTTTGGATCCAGGTGTAAATGGAAAGACCAAACATGCACATTAGATACACTTCCTGTGAAAAGTTTTAGAACAAATGATCTAAAGCATCGCAGCCTTTGCAGTCGGACAATTGTGCCAACTCAAATTTCTATTTAGTTTTGACATTCAGTGCAGCACTCATTCTGATCTCCCCCGTTTCTCCCCTCGCAGGGACATGCAGAGGCAATCTGTCACTCCCTTTCCCTCTTGGTCTCCTCTTTCTCCTCATTTCTGCTCCCTTCTCCTTCGTCTCCCTCTTTCTCCCTCTCTCCCCTCTTCTTTCTCTCTCTGTCTCACCAGTTCTGTCTCTCTCTTTCCCTCTCGGTCTCCCCCTTTCTCTCTCTGTCTGTTCCTTTCTCCCTAACTCTCCTCCTTTGCCTTCCCCCTTTCTCCATCATTCTTTCTCCCTCTCTCTCCTCCTTTCTCCCTCATCCTTTCTCTCAGTCTCCCCCTTTCCCTCACTCTTTCTCCTCCGTCTCTCTCTTTCTCCCTTTCCCCCTCTCTCCCCTCTTTGTCTCTCTTAGTCCCGCAACCTCACCCTCTTTTCCTGTCTCCCCCTTTCTACCTTCACACACATAGGTGCATGCATAGGCCTTTCTTTCTCCCTCTCTCTTTCCGTCTTGGTCTCCCCCTTTCTCTCTCTGTCTGCCCCTTTCTCCCTCATTCTTTATCTTCCTTTCTCCTTCCCTCTACTCCTTTGTTTCTCCCTTTCTTTCTCTCTCTCTTCTTCTTTCTCTCTCTGTCTCCATTTCTCCCACTTCCTCCCTCTGTCTCCCCTTTCTCCATCATCTTTTCTCCCTCTCTCCACTCCCTCTTTTTCTCTGTTTCCCCCTTTCCTCTCTTCACACAGGTGCATGCATAGGCCAACGGTCTCCCCCCTTTCTCCCTCTCCTTTTCCCTCTTGGTCTCCCCCTTTCTCTGTCTGTCCCTTTCTCCCTCATCCTTTATCTTCCTTCCTTTCTCCCTCCCGCTCCTCCTTTGAATCACTCTTTTGCCCTCATCCTTTCTCTCTCTGTCTCCCTCCTTCTCCCTCATCCTTTATCTTCCTTTCTCCCTCTCCTCCTTTGCCTCACCATTTCTCCATCTGTCTCCCCCTTTCTCTCTCCCCCCATCATCTTTTCTCCCTGTCTCTTCTCCTTCTTTCTCTCCCAGTCTCTCCCTTTCACCTCTCCTCTTTCAGACACCCAGCTGCAAATGCTGTGTTCCTCATCTCTTCCCCTTTTTCACTCTCCCTTTCTCCACTCCTCTTTTCCCCCTTCTCTCCTCCTTTCTCACCTCCTTCCTCTCTCTCTCTGATTATACCTCCCTTCCTCTCCCTTTCTCTTACTCTCTCCCTTCTGCTCTCTCTCCTTTCTCTCCATCTTTCCTCCATCCAGACTGTCTCTCATGCTCTCACCTCACTATCTTTTCTCTTCTCTCTCCTTTCCTCTCTCTCTTGCTGTCTCACTCTCTTTCTCCCTCGTTTTTCTCTCCCTTCTCTCCCTCCTCCTCTCCTCTTCCCGTTTCATTCACACACAGCTAGCTTCATGCAGATTCTCCCTCTCCCCCGCACACACATTTGCACCTTTCTCCCCCTTCTCCTCGCGCACACGCACACCTTCCTCTTCCTCCTCTTTTCTCCCTCGCGCACACGTACACCTTCCTCCTCTTTTCTCCTCGCGCACACGTACACGTCTCCCCCCTTCCCCTCGCGCACACGTGCACATCCAGAGGCACACACCAGGGGCAGGTGCTGCGGTCTTCTTACTCTGATCTCCGCCGTCTTGCCGATCACCCTCTCGTCCATCTCCAGCCCGTTGTCGTCCTTGTCCCGGGGCGAGGAGGACCAGCAGAGCAGACACGAGTGTTTGAGGAGCGAGGCCAGGGACGCGTGCTCCTTCGCCCCGCGCTCTCCGCCGCCTCCTCCGCCCTGCGCCAGCTCCCACGATCCCCCTTTCTCCTGCAGCACCACCGCGGGCTCCTCCATGGCTGCTGTCGACGGCTTTCTCTGCGCCTGGTGCTACACTGCAGAGGGGGGAGGGGCCGAGGCAGGGGGCAGCGGCCAATCAGAGCCCGAGGAGGCGCTGATGCAGGGGATGAGTCAGTCCGCAAGAGAGCACTGCAAAAAACACTCAGAAAACACAGAGAAGCGAACAGATTTCATCAAATCCAATTGTGGTCATGTTTTAAAGGAAAACATTTGTTATTTAAAGAGCCATTTTAGGAAAAAGTGTAATAAAGCTCACACGACTGTCTCCATCTACTGGCTGTAAAGGGAAACACACATGGAACATATTCAAACTCATGTTGCCTGATATGCTAATGCTGCAGAAATGCTCCAAACGAGTCTGGACCATGGATCTGTTTAAAAATCTGGACAGAAGCTCAACAGTGATCGCCCACTTCCTGGTTCAACAAATACGGCTCCCATGTTAAATTTTAACAGGGGTTTTGAAAAAATATTAAATTTAAAACGTCTTTAGATGAGCAGAAAATTCTATGGGAACAAACTTAAACGTCCAGATCCCAGATGATATATGGAGTATGGGTGTCATAGTTTTTTCATAGTTTATTTATTTATAGGCTATAGCAGATTTACACAGACAGATGTCTTCCAAAGTGCTTCACATAGTAACCCACCTCCCCACTCAGCGATGGCCATTCGCCTAAACACCTGGCGCCTCAACCTCCGACCAACAGGTGTTCCCTAACATGCATGTTATTGGTTGGTGGGGAAACCGGAGTGCCCGGAGGAAACCATCCAGACACGGGGAGGAACATGCAAACTCCACACAGAAAGGTCCGGGCCGCGCAGGAATCGAATCGAGAGTGGATTCTGGCCTTCTTGTTGTGAGGCCAGAACACTATCCACTCTGCCACCTTGTTGCCTTGATGATGGGTGTGTGAAATCAGTCGCCTCCTCAATGAGTCTAAATGTTTTGGTCTTGTACTGTTCTGAACAGGTTTTGGCTCAGTATTAGAAGTCATCTCACACATATGTAATATACATGTATATGTATGTATATATAAAAAAAATTTTTTTTTTTTTTTTTTTTTTTTCTATTAGCTTTAGTGTGGAGCCTTTATATTGTGTTGTTTCTGGCAAACAAACACCTTGCCCAGGGACTACAGTTGAAAATTTGCTTTGTAGCTAAAACTGGCACATTTACAGAAATGTTCATTAATGTGCACTGTCCCTGTTCAAATAAATAAATAAATAATATACAATATATTCTACTTTATATTCTTTATGTTCTTATGTTAGAATACAAACAATTTCTAAGTAAACACATCTTCAGCTATAATGCAATTTTATAATGACATGGCAATTTTTTTTTAATAATTTTGTTAGCTCAAGCTTTTTTTTTTTTTTTTTTGAGAAATAAAATGATCTATATAAGATAAAATACATTAAAAAATGACAGAACATTTTGTTGGAAAAGTCACACAGAGCACCTTTATATGATTCATTAATTAGTAAATGGTGATTGTTTTGGTGAAAATGGTTTCAAGATGGCAAAAAAAATTCTTTTAAATTGGCTTAAGCCTTTTCTCACACAAGTTTGTCTAAAATGGTAAAAATCAAACTAAAACTGTTTCTGATCCTTTAGAGCACAAGTGTTTTTAAAGCTGTATCTCTGTAGTTTTATCTTCTGAGATTTAGAGGATCTGATCAGAAGTGAAAACAGAATCTAATTTCTGCCAAAAAATTTTTTGTGAAAATAAGGATTATTAATCTTATTTAATGATTGAATTTTGAATGTTTTTTTTTTTCAGGGTACACTGAACAGTATCTTAAGGCACACTAGTGTTTTCTGGCACACTGGCTGAAAAACACTAATTTAATGTGTCCTGATGCGTGTCCCTGTATCAGTTTAAAACACATACTGTCACAATATATTGCAATACTGATACATGAGTACAGCCCTAGTACACAGTGGTCTGATATTTGTCACAATGTACTTTGTTTATAATGTACTTTATGAGGAAAAGTCAAGATTGGAGTCACAATAAAGCAACAATAATAATCATATAGTGTGACTATTTTTAAAGGTTATGTTTATTATTTTTAGAGCATTTCATGATTTTATTTTACCTTAATATTCAGATTTCTCAGTTCCTTTGTGTTTGATGGTTTGACAGTCGAAGTGTTTTCTGGATGAAGAAGCAGGTCACAGCTTCACTTGTGTTTGATCTGAACTCATTTTCACTGAAGCAGAAACATTTGAGACCAGAGACATTTTACTGCTGCAACTGCACCGACACAACAAATATACGGATTTTAGAATTACATCAAATAAACCTAATAATATATAAAGTAAAAAATGATTATGAACTGTGTGTGTTTGACAATCCTCCTGATGCTAGAAACTGTTTTTAATGATTTCTTATGAACTGTAATGTTATCCAGGTGCTTAAACTGATGGTTTGCATTGTTATTTAGATTACTCTATTTTTTATTTGTACTTAAGCCTATTTTATTGTGTAAACATATTTTTTGCTTACACGTATGTTTTTTTTTTTTTTTTGTTTTTCATAGTTGGTATTTTATTCTTTTTATTAATATTATCGTTGTCAAAGTAAGTCCTTGTTGTGATTGTTGTTTACTGATAATGGGAATAAAACTATGAAATAATTTTGTTGTTTAAAGTGAAACTAAACACAGAATTTTTTCACTGTTAAATTGTGTGTCTTGGGTCAAAATTGAATTATCTACTGTTCTCAAGCTTTTTTTTTTTGGACATTTTTGTGCAAACTCGCTCATTTTGCAGGGATGTGTGAAAAAAACACGACTGTGCTGCCACGATGGTTTAACACTGTCAGTGTATTTTCAGTTCACGTCCAGGAAACATTTAGTTAATACCACAGCCAAGCCGCCTTCTCCTTCTGACTCCGCCTGCGTCGAGTTGTGTTGGAATTGAAAAATGATCACCTGCTTTACTATGACATCATCAGCCATTGCCTCGCTCGATAAGAAGGTGATGGAGGTTCAATATGTCACTCGTGTCCAATTTATTGTTTCTCATTTTCACTTTTAGACAAAATACTCACATGAGATTATGTGCTTCTGTAAAGCAAAGGCTTCATACACATGTCTGCCAAGATAATAAAAAGGCAAATTGAAGCGCAAGTAACTAGACTTGTGTGGTGCACAAAGCCTCAGCTGTAAACCTCACTGCACAGCACAAGCCTTCATCTGCCCTGAGGACGGTCTGACCCAAAACTCACATCACTCGCCCAGCTACGATCGCTTTCACACTGTCAATCAATGTCTGTTCACACACACTGGGCGTCTCCCAGTTTTGTGAGTCTGTTTGGAGCACCATTGTGGGCTCTGACCGTGTGTTTAGCCTCACTTTAAGTTGAAGCTCTCTGTAAAGACCAGTGTCATTTTTAGACTCTATGGCTGTGTCCGAACGTCCACAATCGTTCCCTGTCCACTTTTGACAATTTCTTTTCAAAAGCAGGAACTGAAATAAGTTTTAGAGACTTGGAGTAACTTAAGCACTTTTTTAATTATTATTTTTATTATTTTTTAGATATGAACAAAAAATAATTTTAAAAAGTCACAGGGCTCACAGATGGGCAATTTATCTCCTTCAAATAAAATAAAAAAAAATTAAAATACTGTACTTGTAAAAGGACTGTTAGAGCTGTAAATCAATATGTTTACTTTACTCCTGCTGTTTACATCAGATTTATTTGATTGGCTCAGTTTATATTTTCACTAAAATACAAAAAAGAAAGAAAAGAGGAAATATTTATATTATAAAAGAGTCACAGAGGTCCACCAGGAGGCGCTCTCCTCAGATCCACCACAGACACAGAGGAACCTTCAAACAGTCTAAACCCAGAAAACAGAGGCTCAGTGAAGGAACAGCTGGAGGTGTGGATGTGGGACAGTTTTCCATCAGAGTCGACGTCATAGAAGGACAGAGATCCAGCCTCAGAGTCCAACAGCACAGACACTCGACCTGAGGAGTGAAGAAGGAGGAGAGGAGTGTTTGTCTGTTGTTGTGATAGAAATAGTAACGTCCATCAAAGATCCTCAGACTCCAGGACTGATCATTGTCTCCAAACTCACACTCCTCTCTCTCTCCTCTCCGTCTGATTCCTCTGTAACTCACTGCTATATAAACCCACCCGCTACAGTTCACCTCCCAGTAACAGCGCCCCCTCAGGCCAGTACAGCTCAGGACCTGTGGAAAGTCTGTAAATCTGTCTTCATGATGTGGATACTGCTGATCCTCTCTCACACAGGTCAATGTCCGTTTGTCCTCAGACAGTTTGAGTTTTCTGTGAGCTGTGTTTGGATCCAGAGAAAACTCACAGGAATCTGAAAATACAAACACATCACATGTTTAGGATTGAAGCTCCGACAAACTGTTTTCAATCATTTAGTTGGATTATAGTAAACAATATACATACTGTCAAATATAACAGTTTAACAGCCCTATCAGACGCTGTGAGCAACTTTAAGCGCATTATTTTCCCATATTGTGCAGAATTAAATACAAATGCATAGAAGTATATGTATTTTAAAATAAAACATTTTATGTGAGCAGCTAGAGTTTATACTGCAGCTTGTTGCACACACCAAATTTAAACCATAGTAAAGAAATGCACAGTGTTAAGTATTATTATACGGGAAGTGAGGGGGGCTCCTCCCCTGGAGATTTTGGCTAAAATAGATGTAATTTCCTGCAATCTGGGCTATGTTTAGTTAATAAATTCTATATTGCAATCACTCTTTACTTCAGAACAAATTTGCTGTGGATTTTAATAACTAGTCTCTTATTAATTGTGTCCAAATCCTGAGTCAGTGGTTTGCAGTTGAGCTTCAGTGAGGGGCCTTCAGACTGCATGTGCCGGGTTGACAGATTCTCAAACTGCAGCCTGACACTGCAGCCATGAGACTGTAGCCTCCAGGTCTGCCCTCTCTCTGCTGCTTTTAGCGTTGCTTCTTTCTGTGAACTGCTGCAGCCTCACAATGGATGTATTATGTTTGGGGGAGAATTCCCCCGGGAGAATTTTTTAAAAATCTGTGCAATTTCCTGCTTTTTGGTGAGTTTTAGATGTGATATTCTTATTATGTGATGTAATTTTAGTATAATTAAAAGACATGAGTCAATTTATTAACAATATAATTATTATCAAATTCTAATATCAATTTAACATTTTTTCATGTAAGATGAGCCCCCCCTTTAAAGGTCCTCATTTTTTTTAAACCGGCCCTGCACTTCCCAGCGCAGACCGTGGAGGCACAGACGCAGCAGTGACAGGGAAGCAGGAGCTGTAGAAGCTCTAAAAACGTCTAAAGGCGTCTGAACTCATGTTTAGTATCACTTTTACATCTCCTGTGTCTTGGGACAGTGAATGAAATGCTTTCTAACGTCCCGTCAAATTCCGCCCGCGCGCCCCATTGAAATGAATGGCAATTTTCAGTAAAGGCGAAAACAATCATAACTCAGTGAATCTGAGGTCTATCTTTGTGAAATAAAAAGTGTCTGAAAGCTTGTGAGTAGTAGAGTGTCGCTGTGCACTTCAAAACACTCACAGGACTCAGGGTTTCTTTGTTTTAGCTTAATTAGGCAGGATAGGTTACAGCACAGCAGCTTTACGCACATGCTGCCCTCTCCCCCTCAAGTCGGCGAGAGGGAAAGAGAGAGAGCGCGTGGAGGCGCAAATGTTTGCCCTCCTGCTTTCAGCACGTCTCTGCGTCTTGGTCCAACCCGGCAACAGAACGGGAAATGTGGGCTGACTTGGGACGGGGCTCGGGCCGCTCCAGTCACATCTGTACAAACTGCACTGACATGTAGCATGACACGTACACCGGCCCTCAAAGCCCCCGGCCCTTCGGGAAGTCTCCCGACTCTCCCGATTAGCCACGCCGGGGCTGATAAAGCCCAAGCACGAAAGGGGAGGTTCAGAGGAGGGTTCTAATGTAATTGTCTACAGTTTTGGATGGAATATTTTTCTTGTGCGCAACCTAGAATTTCTGTGCGCCAACACCATGGGAGTAGTGCGCAATTGCGCACGCGCGCAGCTTAGAGGGAACACTGGTGTGCAGTAATTTTGTATACAATATACACTTTTTTTTATCACAAATGTAGGATTAAAATAAATATTTATATATATATATTTGCTTTCAAGATTAAACTGATGCTCTTGTGTAAATTTATATAATTACTAAATAAATAAACAAAATAAACAAACAAACAAAACACATATTTTCAATAAATTGTATGAAAAAAAAAAACTAACATCACAATACACATGTAAACAAACCACTGTATATTTATATTAACATTAAAGAAACAAAAAAGACATTCAGTTTAGATCAGGGCTGCTCAAATGTTTTCCTCAATGGGCCAATATGAGTGTTTTTACAACAAATCGTTTGCCGTCAAACGCTGAAATCTAATGAAAAGAAGGAATTTTAAATGCCTCTAAAAAGAAAACGGATTCATGTAGAAAGAAAAAGAGAACAGAATAATGTAATTCTTTTTTTTTTTTATGAAAGTAGACACTTGTGGGTCTCTTCTAATGTACAGTTGCACAAAGTTTTTTGTGGAGCTGTGAATAGTAAAATATGAAAAACTAATAACCAATATTATTTAAATCGTAAATGAAATCATAATTTTTTTAATATTATTTTGTTACAAAACAAAAAAGGCAGATCATTTGCACCTCTTAAAAACAGAGTGAAGAGATTGAAAAAAGGCAACACTTTCACATAAATACATCTGTCCGCTCAAGGAAACACATACATGTGTTTGAGGTAATGTTATTAATCACCATTAGGCTACTAAAATTCACTACATTTATTTACAAGAAAGATAATTTATATTCAGTTTTGATTAATTGCACAAAAATACTACTAATCTACTAAATCCTTTACCCGTTACTATTTGTTTGAGCTGTTAGATCACATTAAACCACTGACATATATTTCCTCTAAAACTGTGAAGACCAGAAGTTTAATAAAGTTACATAATGTTATTGTTTATATGAAGTGAATGAAATACAGAGACTCACACTTCCTCAGACCTGGGACCATCCACTGTTCTCCAGCAGGATCCAACCTGAAACACACAAGTCCAGTTTAGACCAGACCAGAGACCAAGACCTGGACCAACCATGGACCAGAGACCCACTGAACCAGGAGCAGACCTGAGAGAGTCCAGGGGCAGTGGGGGTCGTCCCGTAGAGCGGTCAGGAGCTCTGCTGAGGGGCCTGGATGGTTGTAGCTCAAATCTAACTCTGTCAGATGGGAGTGGGCGGAGCTTAGAGCTGAGGCCAGAGCAGCCCCGCCCCTTTGTGAGACCAGACATCCAGACAGCCTAAAGACACACAGCATTACACTCATGTGGACACAAGGAGCAGAGTGCATCATGGGAGCATCTCGCCTGAGAGTCTCCAGTCTGCAGGGGCGCTCTTCAGTCCGTCACACAGCAGCTCCACTCCTGAGTCCTGGAGGTCGTTGTTACTGAGATCCAAGTGTGTGAGACTGGAGGAGCTGAGGACTGAGGCCAGAGAACCACAGCAGTGAGGAGACAGTCCACAGAGGGACAGACTGAGACACAGAGATAAGGTTACAATCACTGACTTTATCTGACAACGTACATGTCCGTCCTCAGACACAAAAGGCAGATTGACAGCAGAAAAAAGCTGTGCTTAAATATATGTATTCATGGTAATATTACCTAAAGTGCTATAAGTTTTCTACCAGTAACATTTACCAAAATTTCAGAAAATCTTTGGTGTTTTTTAGTAACGCATTTGAATTCTCTCTGTTTCAATTGTAACAGGAATATTCTGAAAAAATGTAACTCTCACCTGAGAGTCTCCAGTCTGCAGGGGGCGCTCTTCAGTCCGTCACACAGCAGCTCCACTCCTGAGTCCTGGAGGTCGTTGTGGCTGAGATCCAGGTGAGTGAGACTGGAGGAGCTGAGGACTGAGGCCAGAGGACCACAGCAGTGAGGAGACAGTCCACAGAGGGACAGACTGAGACAGAGAGGGACATTAGAGACTAGAACCACGACACAAGAGTTTAAATACAGTCTGGACTCACAGGGCTTTGGTGGAGGCTTTGACCACCGGCAGCAGACCCAGGAGAGCTGTCTCTGAGGCACCGTATTTCCTCAGGTCAAACTCCTCCAGGTCTGAGTCTGAGGACAGTAAGAGGAAGGACACAGCCGACCACTGAGCTGGAGAACTTATCTGGTAAAAATCTCTTTTTCGCATGTACCACTGTGTGTCCTCCACAAGACTGTGGTCGTTCAGTTCGTTCAGACAGTGGAGCAGGTTCAGACTTCTCTCTACAGACAGATCTTTTTCATTCAGCTTCTGTTTGATGTACTTTACTGTCTCCTGATTGGTCTGGTCACTTCCTGTGTGAGTCAGCAGACCCTGCAACAGGCTCTGATTGGTCGGCAGAGACAGTCCCAGGAGGAAGCGCAGGAACAGGTCCAGGTGTCCGTTTGGACTCTGTAAGGCCTGGTCCACAGCAGAGCAGTAGAAGGCTGCCTCAGACTCAGGACTCTCAGAGGAGTGTGATGGTGACAGCAGGTTCTGTCCAGAGCTGAAGAAGGTCTGATGGACATGAAGAGCAGCCAGAAACTCCTGCACACTCAGATGGATGAAGCAGTAGACCTTGTCCTGGTACAGGCCTGGCTCCTCTCTAAAGACCTGTGTGAACACTCCGGAGTACACTGAGGCCGCTGCAGCGTCCAGCCCACACTCGCTCAGGTCACTCTCGTAGAAGATCAGGTTTCCTTTCTGCAGCTGCTCAAAGGCCAGTTTTCCCAGAGACAGCACCATCTCCCTGGTCTCTGGAGTCCAGTGAAGGTCTGCTCCTGATCCCTGCTGATACTTGATGTTCTGGACTTTGGCCTGCACCACCAGGAAGTGGACGTACATCTGTGTGAGAGTCCGGGGAGCTCTGGTTCCTCTGTTTGTTCCAGAAGCTTCTGTATAACTGTGGAGAGGATCCAGCAGAAGACCGGGATGTGGCTCATGATGTAGAGGCTGCGGATGCTCTTGATGTGGGAGATGATTGTGTCGTCTGTGAACCTCTTCCTGAAGTAAAGCTCTTTCTGCAGGTCTGTGAACCCTCTGACCTCTGTCACCATGGAGACACACTCAGCAGGGATCTGATTGGCCGCTGCAGGGCGTGTGGTTATCCAGAGGAGAGCGGAGGGAAGCAGGCTCCCCCTGATGAGGTTTACCAGCAGCACGTCCACTGAGACAGACTCTGTGGGGTCAGTCAGGACCCGGGTTCGGCTGAAGTCCAGAGGAAGTCTGCACTCGTCCAGACCGTCAAAGATGAAGAGCACCTGGAGCTGTTGGAAGCTGCAGAGAGCTTTGGATGGACTGAAGAAGTGGTGCAGCAGCTGCACCAGGCTGAACTGTGTGTCTCTGAGCACATTGAGCTCTCTGAAAGTGAACGGGAACAGCAGCTGCAGCTCCTGGTTGGCCCTGCCTTCAGCCCAGTCCAGACTGAACTTCTGAGTCAGAACTGTTTTCCCCACGCCGGCCACGCCCTTCGTCAGCACCACTCTGATTGGCTCTGGTGAATGTGGGCGGGCTTTAAAGATGTCTTCACATGTGATGGTTTTCTCTGGAGCGGCTGCTCTCCTGGACGCACTCTCCATGAGTCTGACCTCATGTTCCTGGTTGACCTCTGAGGCTCCGCCCTCTGTGATGTAGAGCTCTGTGTAGATCTGGTTCAGGGGGGCGGAGTCTCCTGCTTTAGCCACGCCCTCAAACACACGACTGAACTTCTGCTGCAGATGTGACTTCAGTTTATTTTTACAAACTCCAACAGCAGATTCTGAAAAAAGACACAAACAACTGTCATTTCAAGTCCCTTATGATTGTGAAAATATCTTCACTAATAAAGGGCCTCATTCATGAAAATGTTCTTACAAAAATTGTGCGTAACGTCCACGTAAAGAAGCTGCTGAGAAAAGTCTACGTCAGATTCATGACGTGTTCATAAGGAGCCAAATTCCTTCTTAACAGCCTTTACGCCAAATTCACCACATTCCAGCTACGTACAGTTATTTACATAAAAATAAATAATACAGACTTCCGGTTGGAACACCGCTAAGATGGCCGCACGGTGAGAGGGCTGCCAAAAGAACTCAAGAAATGTGACCAAAGCCCCATTTAAGAAGGAGCAGTTGAAGTAAACTGAATTCTAATAGGGGGCTAGTCACCAACGTTATTTATTTTTGAAAGTAAAGTGAACCTAACTTCAGTTTTACCCGACGGTCAAGGCTAACTATTAGCACCGAGCAAGTCATACTACAACGATGGCGGACTCGGAGATCCTGAAAGAACTGAGACAATTCCGACAATTGAATAAAAGCAACTTTGAAGAGTTGAAGAAAGACATTGCAGCAATCAATAAAAGACTGGATGAAGCTGAGTGTCGGATATAAAAGGTCGAAGAACGGGTCCAAACCTCCGAAGAATTTTCCTCGGGCATGCTAAAGCTATACACCAAGCTAGAGGAGAAGCTAACCGACCTGGAAAGCCGCACCAGACGAGAAAACATAAGAATTTACGGTGTGAGCGAAGGGGCGGAAAAAGATTCTACTCACATGGTGTCATTTGTTGAAAAACTGCTCCGAGAGGGTCTGGGGCTGCCGGAAGATCTAGATTTGCAAATCGAAAGGACGCACCGCTCGCTAGGCCCGCTACCTCCAGCAAGCGCCCCTCCACGCTCAATCGTGGTTAAGTTTCTCAGCTTCAAAACCAAGGAGTCAGTGCTTCGTAAATCCTGGCGTACGAAGGGTTTCAAATGGAATGACAAACAGGTGAATATCGACCAAGACTACCCACCAGCTATTGTTGGGAAAAGAAGAGAATACACAGAGATTCGAAAAGTTTTGAAGGAGAACGAAGTGCAATTCCAAACACTTTTTCCTGCCAGGCTGCGCGTGAAACACAACGATGGATCCAAGATATACGACACGGCAGCGGAGGCGGCGGAGGATCTCGTTAAAAGAGGCTATAGGGTCAAACTACTGTCAACCCCGACATCACTGATGGAGCAGATGCAACAGCTGACCTGGACCAGGGTGGAGCGGCGCGTAAGAAGACAGACGCATGACACCAACTACAAGGAGAAGCTCCGAGCGTTCCGGAGGACGTCCCCAGGTCCAATTAATGAGTGACACCTTGACCGCCGGAGGATGGTACATATTGAGCTCTCGTTAGGTGAAAAAAATAAAAAAACTATTGTGATGACTGGGTGAGTAAAACATTTCGAACTATTTAAGGTTCTTTTGAGCTAGTCTTCAGAACACTGTCATATCCACTAAGGATCCCCGTCACTGGAAACAGGGGAAGGGCAGTTGCCTTAGAGCCAAGGGCGGAGTGGCCATAGGAACACGTGGGAGATTACCCGGTCGGCCGCTGCCAGCCTGTGGCCGGCCGCCGAAGTTCTTCTGTGCAACTAAAAACTGCAACTGCCTATGTGCGGCAAACAGCGGCCGTTCCTCTCCTTGGGTGCGCGGAGAGTAGCAGAGAGAAGACGCTGTCTCTCTCTCTCTCTCTCTCTCTCTCTCTCTCTCTCTCTCTCCCCCTCTCTCTCTCCCTGTCTTTCTCTGTCACTCTCCCTCTTTCTCCCTCTCTCTTTTACGCGCTCGCATGTCACAACTTATATGCATAGCAGGATCCACTCCTGTGCAGGAATTAACCAGTCCTGTCATTACAGCAAACAGCGCAGAAAAAAAGACTCTAGCAACAGTTTGGAATCCATAAAGATGTTCTACACAGCCTACGCTTTTAGCCAGTTTTTATTTTATAAAAATCCGCCTTATATCTGCTAAGTTATGAACAAAACAGCTGAAGCAACAATACGTTTGTAAATCCCATAGCGTGAATTACGGCGACGGAGCGCGCACCGCGGATCCACAAAGATTCTGACTTCTAATAAAACAACACGACACGCATAAGTCCGCGAAGAGTCTGCACTTAAGTTTTAGGCAGAAGTTTGTCTGTGTGCAGTCCACTATGAGGCTGCAGCAGTTCACAGACAGCGCTATAAGGCAGCAGAGGGCAGAGCTGGAGGCAGCAGTCTCACAACCTGCAGTTTGAGAATCTGTAAACCTGGCACCTGCAGTCTGAAGGCCCTTACTGACATGTCTCTCACTGAGCAGGACTGAGGCTCCACATGATTTCAGAATCAGAAAAAGTTTTATTGCCATTGTCAGTGAACTAAACAAAATTCACAAACTATAGGAACTTGCTTAGATGCTAATGTGCAACATAACACTGATGATACTAAAGAAAAAAATTAAAAATAAAAATCAGCTAGGATTAAAGAAAATATAGTAAATATATAGTAAAAGTATACAAAGTTAAATAGCTGATATAATATTATATAATAATATAACAATTAACATTTAATTAAAAAAAAATCAGAATAATAATGCATTTTGTCAGTACAAATAGTTAAGATGATACTAACATGGTTAATATAGTTGCAGGTGATTATTACTTGACTGATAAAGTAACAATGCGATGAGTGCATGAGTCCAACATTTAAATAATCAGTTGGTCTATTTCTTAAAGGTGCACTGCGCAACTTTTTGGCCCAAAATAAACTTGAATAAATGCATTTTTTTTTTTTATCATTTGCACTTTTGTTGCAATACATATAATAAAATCTGTTTTACTTGAGAAGCTTGCATGGCCACAAAATGGACCATTATTTAGATTGGAGAGGGCCGAACATGCTTTTTTACAGAAAAGCGGTTTATTTTGCGATTTTGCATAAATGTATAATTCAAGTCCCATCTTAGTGATAATGAACTACACAAATTTTTTGTCTAGTTGGTAGCTCTGGGCTATCTTAGAGGGGTCTGGGAGAGATTCAGCAGTCCAATGCGCGTGAATTGCTCCAATGCGATTGCGGTGAATTCAATTTCAGAAGAAAAGATAGCACAGAAGGAAGGGTATTCGTGTTGTCACTAAAAGGTAATGTTGTAAATAGTCAGTAGGCATTTTAGTTAATCAATGCTGACATTGAAAAGAGACAAAGTTTATTTCATACAGGAATCTCATCCTGGCTTTTCCAGTAATCTCATAGCTCTGGCGTTTTTTATAAGCAATTTTGAATTGATTTCTGAACAAAAAGATAAAGAAGGAAGGTATATTCTATAGGTAAAATAGAGGGCATTTTAGTTACAAATGTTTATATGCCAAGTAACTGGGCTTTTTATAAGCATGTACTTGAGCTATTGGCAACAAAAGCCAAGGTATTCCAATATGTGGGGGAGATTTTAACTTAAGACTGCATCCCCAAGTGGACAGTTCTAATGGAAAATCAGACTCCAAAAACATTAGCAAAAAGGTAAATAAATACATGAAAGAGCTAGGATTAGTGGATATATGGAGGGAAATAATCCCACATTGCGAGATTATACCCATTATTCCTCAGGACACAATGTTTATTCCCGAATTGATTTTTTTCTGTTGTTCAAAAGTGACGTATACAGATCAGTAAGATGTGACATTGGTACATGTACCATTTCAGACCATGAACCAGTGTATTTAACACTTAATATTAGCAATACAATAAAGTCAACCCTTTGGAGGTTAAATGCAAACATCTTAAACAATAATGAAATTAAAGAAACTTTAAAATTAGAAATTCAATCTTACTTGAAATATAACGATAATGAAGAAGTTTCACCAGTGATATTATGGGATGCATTAAAAGCAGTAGTTAGAGGCAAGATAATAGCCATCTCCTCTGTGTTGAAAAAACGTAAAAAACAAAAACTACAAACTCTGGAACTTAGACTCAAAGAATTAAAGAGAGAGCATTCAACCTCATTATGTAACTCTGTTAAATTAAAAATAAAGGAAGTACAGAGGGAAATAGATGCAATAAACACAGACGAGGTTCAAAAAAACCTTCTTTTTACAAAACAACGTTACTATGACACAGGAGGAAAAGCACTCAAACTTTTGTCATACAGGTTAAGGAAACAACAGGCAGAAAGAACAATTCATAAAATTAAACACCCAGATACAAACATCATAGAAACTAGCCCTGAAAAGATACAAGAATGCTTTGAAGAATACTATAAAAAATTATATTCCCAACCTAAAGAATGTAGTTGCAAGGAAGACATTGACCAATTTTTAACATCACTGGATTTACCTCAAGTTACAAATGATCAGAATAAGAGACTAATATCCAAAATAACCAGAGAAGAAGTTTTACAGGCAATTAGGAGACTGAAAAATGGCAAAGCCCCTGGGGCTGACGGATTTAATTCAGAATGGTACAAAATTATGCAAGAACAACTAGTATCAACATTGGTAACGACGTTCAATTGTGTGCTGGAAAGGAAAATTATACCCCTTCATGGAAGGAAGCTATAATCTCCATAATACCTAAAGAAAATAAAGATAAACTAGACTGCGGGAACTACCGCCCAATAAGTGTACTAAATATTGATTATAAATTGTTTACTTCAATACTCTGCAAACGATTAGAGACAATTCTACCCGAAATTATCCATAAAGATCAAACCGGATTTATCAGGCAAAGACAAACTCAGGATAATATTAGGAAAACTTTATTAATTATGAAACATNAAACAGATGCACTGTATAAAAAAGGACAAAGCCGCCTCTTCTTTCTTCGAAGACTAAGGGCATTTACTGTTTGTGAAGAACTGCTCCTGATGTTCTACCACACTGTTGTGGCAAGTGTGCTTTTTTATGTGGCAGTGTGCTGGGGCAGTGTGCTGGGGCAGCAGTATGACCAATAAAAACAGCAGGAGGCTGCAGAAACTGGTGAAGAAGGCCAGCTCCGTGATTGGGAGAGCCTGGATCCATATAGAGCAGTTGTGGAAGTGTGCATGCATAATAGACTGAAAGTCATAATGGACACTACTCATCATCTATCTATCTATCTATCTCTATCTATCTATCTATATCTATCTATATCTATCTATCTATCTATCTATCTATCTATCTATCTATCTATCTATCTATCACTACTGCTATAGCCTATGTTCTCTTTTGTTCTACACCAAATTCAAACCAGTACCACATCAGGTATGTGTGTGATTTTTGGAGTTTGTACATATAATGCTGTATAGTAGAGGTCTGTTCAAATACATCTTAGCCAGTTCAGATTCACATTTTATATGACAAATAAGCCGTTTTGTGTCACAATTTCATCACCTTTTCTTTTTCTTTTTTTTTTTTTCAAATTTGGTATTTTTAGACAGAACAGAAGTGAATTAACAGATTTATGGTGCACTGTGTAACTTTTTGACATAATATAAACTTGATTAAAAGCATGTTTTTTTATCGTTTAGATTTCTTTGTTACACTAAATGAATAACAAAAAATGTCATCTTAATTTGAGCCATGCTCACAGAAAAACAAAATGAACTATTGTTTGGCCTTGAGGAGGGCCTTTTGTTTGTTTCCATAGAAAAGTGGTTTCTTTTGGGTATTGTGAAGTTTGTGTGATGAATGACTGGAAGAGCTGTGTTGAAGACAAATTTCTGTTTTTATTCTGAAACAGACAAATAAAGTTCTATTCTATTCTATACCTTTTCACAACGTGGCAAGCATAAATAAAAAAACAGAACTAAATCTATTATATTTTCACAACCCTCAGACTAGGTGGAGTAAAAGAGTGTAAACATAACATAAGGGCAGTACTACTGATGGGTAGATGATACCTCAAGGGTGTGTATCACCCTTACTGTGTCGACACCCAGATCACACTGTGTTGGTGTGTGTATGGGCTCCCTCAGGGTGTTTAAAAAATATACTGCAGCCTTAGCCTAGTACAAAAAAAAACATCATAGGCCTAGATTGTTTACACAAGTCAAGGTATTTTTTTTTCACATATGAATGTATATGTGTATGTCCAATAACATATAATATGTAACAAAGTGAAATTAGAGTGAATATTGCTGTTCTTAGCAAAAGTCACTCAACTATATTTTCATAGTTTTTTTTTTTTTTCTTGTTGCAGATGATCTTGAGAACGTTTTTATACATTGCACTTTAAATATTTGCATATAAAACGTTGAAATTACAGAATAACGTAAATTTATATGAATAAAGAGGAGAAAAAGAAAGCACCACCTCGGGTCTCATACCCGCAAGCGTTTGCACTCTGTATCAGAAGTCTAGCCAGTCAAGCCAAACAGCCAGTGATGTCACATGTGGGCAGGGGACTAAATAACTGTTAACAACACTATATTTGTATTTGCGAATCCTGGTAATTTTTGAGTTTTTACATCAAAACATTCACTGAAAATCATCTTCGAAAACATTTATGAAATATATTATATGTTAAAAGAAATTCTTATGCGCAGTCATTATTTGCTCCAGTAATTCTTTATTTTATTGAGTGACTGCGCTTTTAATGCGCAGTCGCTATTTGCTCCAGTAAAATTTATTATTATAGGACGTCCTTTTAGTCCCACATTTCTGCACCTTTCAACTCATTAACCGTTTCACTGAGATCACCAGTTTTCAATTCTTCACGTACTCCTTGATAATATCTTCATTGGTATTACTTGTCACCTCTTTAACTCTTGTAGTTTTTAACAAATAAATTAAACTTAAAATGTCCCCATTAACTTCCATACAAAATAAATACCTGTCACACTTTCACTTTTACCTGCCACCAGATGGAGCCAAACTTCCCATTTCACTGAGTTAGCCTTTTCCCTGTTCTTTGTCCCTCTCATTCTCAGAGCTGTCAGTAGTCCACCGGGTAAGGCGCATGCCATAGAATACCTCGATCCAGGTTCGATCCCCACCACTTACACTAAATGTGAACTTCATTGGGGGATTTCTGTTTTATAACTTATAGTTAAAATTCAATAGTTTTCACTGATTTAACTGTGCCTAAGTTCACTGTTGATATGGTTTCACTGATACTTGTTTTAACGGATTTAACTGTGCCTAACTTCCCTATTGACTCTGTTCTATCCACAAATATTTGTTCACTTCATAAGCTTGTCACTTTTGATGTTTAACCTTATCTGAATCTTCTCAGTGTATGCTCTCACTTTGACCCATTTCACACTGCAAAGGTCTGCTCACAGGTGTTGTCCATTATCATGTGATTGGCGCCTCAGTTTTTTTTTCTCTCTCTTGGAAAATGTAGTGTCACAGAACAGATAGTCCAGTGGTTAAGCAAGTGGTTTGGGAACCAAAGGTTGTAGGATCAAAGCCCGGCACAGCCAAATGTTAATTTATGTAAAAATGTTAAATCAAGAAGAGCCAATATGGTGAAATGTATTTATCACTAAAAAGAGTAGATTTTAACAATTAGTACTTTGTTTAGATTACTGTACATTATATAACTGTTTGACATAACTTACTTTGCACTTGGTCTGCCTCACAGGTGTTGTGCATTATCGCATAATTGGCTCCTCAGTTTCTTTTGTCTCTTAGATAGGCGCCACGGCCGCTGAATGGACTGCTAACACAATCCTAACAATTTCTAACAATTCTAACCAGGTCCGAACATTTCCTAACAAATCCTAACAACAGTGCACGTAACCCCCGACGGGGCAAAGCGGCCAATGGTGAAGCTTTACGAAGCGCCGCACAGTGACCAATCATGTATCTGCATCCTATTCGGCTTTACTCGGAAGCCCGCCTTCGCGCTCACAATATCAAGTTGGATTTCGAATGACAGTACGTAAACTTTCTGTTGAGGCTTAGAAATAGGTTATTTGTAATTTGTTAAGCCTAAAATTGTCCTCGCAAACTGATCTGAATGTAAGAACGCAAACAAACTAACGGTGTCACTTTTCGTCACCGGTGCTTGATGCTAGCTATGAAAACGAACTTTAAATCACGTCAATTGACGTATTGTTTGTATTTACAGAGATGACAAAGACGGGCAAACCCGATTCCTACTGGAATGACCTCATGCATAAATACGCTCGAGGGAAATTTAAGTTTTCCATTGGTCAGCGGCCAGGAGCAAAACAAAGGCGAATTACCCTAAAATCCATTGAGTCCTGACTTCCGGTTGGAACACCGCTAAGATGGCCGCACGGTGAGAGGGCTGCCAAAAGAACTCAAGAAATGTGACCAAAAGCCCCATTTAAGAAGGAGCAGTTGAAGTGAACTGAATTCTAATAGGGGGCTAGTCACCAACGTTATTTATTTTTGAAAGTAAAGTGAACCTAACTTCAGTTTTACCCGACGGTCAAGGCTAACTATTAGCACCGAGCAAGTCATACTACAACGATGGCGGACTCGGAGATCCTGAAAGAACTGAGACAATTCCGACAAGAGAATAAAAGCAACTTTGAAGAGTTGAAGAAAGACATTGCAGCAATCAATAAAAGACTGGATGAAGCTGAGTGTCGGATAGAAAAGGTCGAAGAACGGGTCCAAACCTCCGAAGAATTTTCCTCGGGCATGCTAAAGCTATACACCAAGCTAGAGGAGAAGCTAACCGACCTGGAAAGCCGCACCAGACGAGAAAACATAAGAATTTACGGTGTGAGCGAAGGGGCGGAAAAAGATTCTACTGACATGGTGTCATTTGTTGAAAAACTGCTCCGAGAGGGTCTGGGGCTGCCGGAAGATCTAGATTTGCAAATCGAAAGGACGCACCGCTCGCTAGGCCCGCTACCTCCAGCAAGTGCCCCTCCACGCTCAATAGTGGTTAAGTTTCTCAGCTTCAAAACCAAGGAGTCAGTGCTTCGTAAATCCTGGCGTACGAAGGGTTTCAAATGGAATGACAAACAGGTGAATATCGACCAAGACTACCCACCAGCTATTGTTGGGAAAAGAAGAGAATACACAGAGATTCGAAAAGTTTTGAAGGAGAACGAAGTGCAATTCCAAACACTTTTTCCTGCCAGGCTGCGCGTGAAACACAACGATGGATCCAAGATATACGACACGGCAGCGGAGGCGGCGGAGGATCTCGTTAAAGAGGCTATAGGGTCAAACTACTGTCAACCCCGACATCACTGATGGAGCAGATGCAACAGCTGACCTGGACCAGGGTGGAGCGGCGCGTAAGAAGACAGACGCATGACACCAACTACAAGGAGAAGCTCCGAGCGTTCCGGAGGACGTCCCCAGGTCCAATTAATGAGTGACAACTTGACCGCCGGAGGATGGTACATATTGAGCTCTCGTTAGGTGAAAAAAATAAAAAAACTATTGTGATGACTGGGTGAGTAAAACATTTCGAACTATTTAAGGTTCTTTTGAGCTAGTCTTCAGAACACTGTCATATCCACTAAGGATCCCCGTCACTGGAAACAGGGGAAGGGCAGTTGCCTTAGAGCGCCCTCTAAGGGACAACAGGGTCTATAGCACAGACCCCAACATAGGAAGCCACATGTTTTTTCTTTCTTTTAGTATTTTGTTATGTTTTGTACGTTTTTTGTTGTTAAGTGTTGTTGCACTCTGTTCTGTGCGGAAAAGGGAAGAGTATCTTGTTTGTGGATGTTGTAAAACATAACCATATGTCAAGTAGACCTATTAAGTTTGTTTCATTAAATATAAATGGCATACTTAATCCAATTAAGAGAACAAAAATGCTTTCACAATTGAAAAGAGACAAAGTTCAAATAGCTTTCATACAGGAATCTCATCTTAGTGATAATGAACACACAAAATTAAGCAGAATGGGCTTTTCCAAAGTATTTTTTTCATCTCATAGCTCTGGGAGACGTAGAGGGGTCGCGATTTTACTGTCCAATGCGGTGAATTTTGAATTGATTTCTGAACAAAAAGATAAAGAAGGAAGGTATATTCTGGTCATAGGTAAAATAGAGGGCATTTTAGTTACAATGCTGAATGTTTATATGCCACCTGGCAGTAACTGGGCTTTTTATAAGCATGTACTTGAGCTATTGGCAACAAAAAGCCAAGGTATTCCAATATGTGGGGGAGATTTTAACTTAAGACTGCATCCCCAAGTGGACAGTTCTAATGGAAAATCAGACTCCAAAACATTAGCAAAAAGGTAAATAAATACATTAAAGAGCTAGGATTAGTGGATATATGGAGGACAATAATCCCACATTGCGAGATTATACCCATTATTCCTCAGGACACAATGTTTATTCCCGAATTGATTTTTTTCTGTTGTTCAAAAGTGACGTATACAGATCAGTAAGATGTGACATTGGTACATGTACCATTTCAGACCATGAACCAGTGTATTTAACACTTAATATTAGCAATACAATAAAGTCAACCCTTTGGAGGTTAAATGCAAACATCTTAAACAATAATGAAATTAAAGAAACTTTAAAATTAGAAATTCAATCTTACTTGAAATATAACGATAATGAAGAAGTTTCACCAGTGATATTATGGGATGCATTAAAAGCAGTAGTTAGAGGCAAGATAATAGCCATCTCCTCTGTGTTGAAAAAACGTAAAAAACAAAAACTACAAACTCTGGAACTTAGACTCAAAGAATTAAAGAGAGAGCATTCAACCTCATTATGTAACTCTGTTAAATTAAAAATAAAGGAAGTACAGAGGGAAATAGATGCAATAAACACAGACGAGGTTCAAAAAAACCTTCTTTTTACAAAACAACGTTACTATGACACAGGAGGAAAAGCACTCAAACTTTTGTCATACAGGTTAAGGAAACAACAGGCAGAAAGAACAATTCATAAAATTAAACACCCAGATACAAACATCATAGAAACTAGCCCTGAAAAGATACAAGAATGCTTTGAAGAATACTATAAAAAATTATATTCCCAACCTAAAGAATGTAGTTGCAAGGAAGACATTGACCAATTTTTAACATCACTGGATTTACCTCAAGTTACAAATGATCAGAATAAGAGACTAATATCCAAAATAACCAGAGAAGAAGTTTTACAGGCAATTAGGAGACTGAAAAATGGCAAAGCCCCTGGGGCTGACGGATTTAATTCAGAATGGTACAAAATTATGCAAGAACAACTAGTATCAACATTGGTAACGACGTTCAATTGTGTGCTGGAAAGGAAAATTATACCCCCTTCATGGAAGGAAGCTATAATCTCCATAATACCTAAAGAAAATAAAGATAAACTAGACTGCGGGAACTACCGCCCAATAAGTGTACTAAATATTGATTATAAATTGTTTACTTCAATACTCTGCAAACGATTAGAGACAATTCTACCCGAAATTATCCATAAAGATCAAACCGGATTTATCAGGCAAAGACAAACTCAGGATAATATTAGGAAAACTTTATTAATTATGAAACATGTTAAACAATATAATTTGAAAATGCTCATGATAAGCTTGGATGCAGAAAAAGCATTCGATTCAGTACGATGGGAATTTTTGTATAAAGTGATGGCTAAATTTGGCTTTCATCCAGACATAATTGACACTGTTGCCGCATTGTATAGTAAACCGACCGCCAGAATAAAAATTAACGGAAATTTGACAAAATCTTTTGGTTTAGAAAGGGGAACCCGCCAAGGATGTGGAGCCTCTGCACTTTTGTTCTCTCTTTTTATTGAACCTCTGAGTCAATATATAAGACAGAGCGCAGAAATAACAGGGGTTGCCCTTGAATCCGGGGAACAAAAGTTAGCCCTATTTGCTGATGACATATTGATTTTTTTGACCAATCCTACTCAGTCGCTCCCCAAATTGATGAAATTGCTGAATGAATACGGTTCCTTTTCGGGATACAAAATTAATATTAATAAAACACAAGTACTAAAAGTTAACTACAAACCAACAATCAAGATTAAAAATACATATAAATGGAAATGGAACTCAACTTACATAAAATATTTGGGGGTCGTTCTGACTGAGGATTCGTCTGAATTGTCTAAAGCCAATTATGGCCCTTTAATCTCAAAGATCAAAACAGACTTGCAAAGGTGGAGCACGGTTCCTTATTTGAGTCTACACTCTCGAGTGGAATCAGTTAAGATGAATATACTGCCACGATTTTTGTATTTATTTCAATGCTTACCAGTTTGGATACCACAGAAACAATTTGAAGAATGGGATAGAATATTGGCTAAATACATTTGGCAGAATAAAAGAGCAAGAATTAAATATAAAACAATGCAATTACTGAAAGAGAAGGGGGGCATTGGGCTACCATGTCTTCAGGAATATTTTTACGCTGCTCAACTAAGACCGTTAATCTGTTTGTGTTCACCCAATTATTTATCAGGCTGGAAAGATGTCGAAGGTACAATGATAGAGAATATTCCAATTTCGGCTCTATTGGCAGACAAAAAATTACAAAACAATATTGGTATTATGGAGGATTTTATGTACAAATCTCTTTTGAAATGTTGGGACAGAATTATTCAAGTTTGCAAACTGGAAAAAGTGTCTAAAATATTGAGATGGATTGTTCATGACTCAGATTTTTTACCTAACACACAGGATAATAGGTTTAAGGTTTGGGCTTCAAAGGGTTAACTGCATATTATAAATTTATCCACAAGGGGGTGTTCATGAGTTTTGAAACATTAAAACAAAAATATGATATGGGTCAAGACAATTTTTACAGGTACTTACAAGTAAGACATTATTATAATCAAAACATTAAAGGCATACTGGAAAACAGTGAATTGGGTTTTGTACAAACTTTCCTAACAGTAATTCAATCTTCATCTCTGAATCACATTATATCCAAATTGTACAAATCAATTCAACTAGGTAAAGGAACCAACACAGAATACATTAAGAGGAGGTGGGAGATTGAAGGCAATGTAGATATTTCAAATGAAAATTGGGAGAGAATCTGCCGGCTTCAGTGGACCACAACAGTCTCCAATACATGGCGAGAGTTTGGTTGGAGAAACATAATGCGATTCTTTATTACACCTGTTCAAAAAAGGCACCAGGGATGTGGTGATTCATGTTGGAGACTCTGTGGTTCATCTGGGGCTAATCATTTTCACATCCTTTGGGATTGTAATGTTTTAAAGCCATTTTGGACTCAGATTTGTAACCATGTGAATAATGTTTTCAGAAGACAAATTCCATGTACATTTCAATGTATATTTCTGGGAAATGTAAATGTGTCAAACTGGAGCAAATTAGATGCAAGACTACTGGCAATTCTCTTGGTTGCTAGTAAAAAAGCAGTTACGAGGAAGTGGCTGAAAGTAGAACCACCATCTGTAGAGGACTGGATTAGCGTTGTTCATGAAATCTATACCATGGAGAAACTTTCATTCGCCCTCAGGATCCAAAGTGACATTTTTTTTGAACAATGGTCAAAATGGACTGAGTATGTCAAACCAGTGAGATCTGACTTTTGGTAAAGATTTTGTTTTTTGTTTTTTACTATTATTTTCAAGGTACTCTTCCCACATGTTCTTGTCATTATACTTGAAAATGTTTAAAAAATAAAAATAACAAAAAAAAAATAATAAATAATACATTAAGGAAGCTACTTCCTTATATAGCAAATATGAGCAGCGCTTCTATCACTGGACTTCTCTTTGTTACAAAGAGGAAATGAGGAGGAAGTACAACAGCGCGTCTCCCGACGTTCGCTGATTAAAAACTGAAACCTCTTTTAAAAATGTTCAATCACATTAAGAGGAAACATGTTCAAGTCACAGATGGATTGAAGTAACACTGGGATTTCCCGTTTAGTCGTGGTACGACGCGCTGGTGGGGGTGTGGGGGAGTTGGGCGGCGGTGATATGTGGTGTGGATTTTTGGTATTCATGCATAAAATGAATTGCCTGAGAGTTGCCTAACCTCAAAAAGTATTATTTATGAACAAAGTACAATTATGTATAATCGATAATCCAGAGAGTCCAGGGTCCTAGTCATTGTTGCTGTGAGAGAGATCGTAATCCATATTGTTTCTTCACCAACCCAGGACCAGACTCTCCACTATGGGAGACGGGGCCTTCCAGGCAGTCGCCCTCGGCTCTGGAATGCCCTTCCAGAGACTCTGAGGGCCCCGCAAAGTGTGGAGGTCTTCAAAAAAGGCTGAAACATTTCTTTTCAAAAGGCCTTTAAAATGATTTTGGAGTTTTTACTGTTTTGTTTTTACTAAATGTAAATTGTTTTAATCTATTTTGTCTACTGGGAACTGTATTTTAATCCTTTTACTGTAGCACTTTGAGTTTTCATGGAATGTAAGTTCATTACAAATAAAATGTATTATATTATTATAATTATTATTGTTCATCCCTGAGGTTTTCCCTCCATGTCTGTTTCATCCAGTCCATTGTCCATTAGCTAAGGCATGCTAGGCCATGAGCAGAGGCCTGCTCTTCCAGCCGTCTCCCATCGTCAGTATCCTTGCTCCGTGGTCTGCTCTATGTGGTCTGCCCCCTGCTCTCTGACTGCGTTGTCTCTTATAGCCATCAGAGGGGCAAACAGGCCAACGGGCAAAGCATTAAAACTAAGGTGAGTTTGGCATATGAAGTCAGATCCTGGAGCCTCAAGCTCACCAGGGGAGTTGGAGTCTTTCACATGCAACAAAGCCTATGCAGTATAAAGGTTGATCTACATTAGCACATGTAGAGACTTACAGGCTCCAAGAGTCCTGTCGTATGGGTTTCCCAGAGATTACAACATCATCAAAGATACATTGTAAAGATTCCATAGCAGGTGCACAGTGTGCTCTGGTCATGGAGGGTGACACAGGGGGTCCTGAGTCCTGTAGGGCCCGAGCACAGAAGTTGCTGCAAGTCCATAAACGTTTTTGTTTGTTTTTTTAGCACAACTGATGAGTTTTTTTATTTGTTTCTTAAATTATTTTATGTACAATCATTTGTAAGAAATACTTAACGTACTATCATGTAGCAATTACAATTTTTGACTGAATTATTCAAGTAACAAAATTCTGAAACAGCAGATCTTTTGTTCTTAAGAGTGCCCTGAGTGTTCTTAGGATTTGTTACTCCAGACGAACATTTTACGTTAAGAACAAATTTGTAAATACCAAAAATGATTGTAAGGAGCCCTTCAGAACAAATTTGTTCGTAAGAACGTGTCATGAATGAGGCCCATAGTTCTTACTGTGCTGCAGCGCTGGGCCAGCTGCTCCTGGTCCATCCTCCTCAGGAAGTCCAGGGTGATGTTCAGAACCTCTCTGCTGCTCTGCTCCTCCTCCTCACTCTCAGAGCATTCTGGGTAATCTGAGGCCAGGAGCCTGTGGAGCCTCTGCAGCTGCTCTTTGACAAAAGTCAGGACGTCCTTCTCCAGACGCTGGAACAGAACAATAAGAGAAGAGTTTTAGTCAAAGAGAGAACCTGAGGAGAGCCTCAGAGAAGCCCACACATGCTGCGGTCGTGGGCGACTCACCCTGAATATGGCGTCCAGCTGCTCCTTTGGACATGGCTCTCTGTGAAACAATACTTTCAATTATTCAATGCCATGATTGTTCCACACATAACTTATTGTTTATCCTGTTGGTCTCAGGTCAACAAGACTTCGCTCAAATCTCTCAGATTTGTCTATAATCAGGCGCTAAAGGCACTTAATAAAAAACTTCTGCGTTATCATCATTACAATATCCTTAGTAAATACGAAATGCTCAGTTTTGAGAATTAATGTCTTTATTCAAATCTTTCTGTTAATGATGCTGGCCCACTTTCCTCTGAACAAACCACTCGATGAACTCACTCCACTGCAAACAGAAACTGCAATTCTGAAAAGATTCTCTGCGTTTGCACAGACTGCTTTTTCATTTCAAACTATCAAACACTGGACTTTGCTTCTGGGCGAACCTTAAAAAAGAACCTCCTAGAGAGACAATCAAACTTGTCAGCATCAGTAAAGATAATTTATACCAGTTTTTTTTTTTTTTTTTTTTTTTTGTTTTTATGAAATTACCTATTGTATTGTTTGTGCATTTATGACGTGTCATAGATTTAAGCTACAAGAGCGATGTAAATTGTGCATATTATATTGTGTGCTCACTTACCGTCTGCTTTAAATCGAGTTTATTTTTGTAATACAAAAGCTTAATAGGTCACTGCAGAAATCACCACTTTTTAAATTTGTGAAATATTTTTTATATATATTTCATCGCAAAGTCCAATGTTATTATTAGGAAAAACTGTCTCTTGCCCCTGACTTGGAATATAACTGACAAGAATTCTAGAACGTGAACGCAAGCAATAAGATTAATGAATTTTGTACATAGTCCCTGACTAATAAAAACTAAACTAAAACGATATATATATATTTTTTTATTTCCTGTTAATTTTTTTGTTTTAAGTTTGGTGAGAAGTCTAATTAACTTTACTTTGTTTCCATGAATGTGTTTATTTTATGCAACAAAATTGTTATTTGGGGTACTAAAATATACAGTATATGTGCACATTTGATGCCATCTAGTGTTCTAAAAGAGACAGGTCACTCAGTACTCTGTTTATTTCCTGTTTTTGCTCTGGGAATGTGATAAAGTTAGTATTTGTTTTGCAGCATTAGATTAAACCGTTTTTGTCTATTGTTGTGACTTAGATTGAGACCAGATCACATTTTATGACCAAATCAGTTAGAAATAATGGTGTTTTCAACAGATAGAAAAAAAAATCTCCCATTTTCTTCCATTTGGACTGGAACTGTTTATCTCTGACATGACAAACGGGAAAGAGGATCACTTGAATAATGTGTTTGATTGAGGAGGCAGTGGAACAGCAACAGACCTGCTCAGTTTGTATCAGTGTGAAAAGAACTGTTCAAATGTCAGACTTACCTCTGGTTTTCAGGAGAAGTTTCTTCTCGAAAAGCAACAGGCAGTCTTTGGACCTGTCACTTCTCATAGACACAGGTCTAGGAGCAGGTTTAGGTCTGGGTTTAGACCCGGGGCCAGGTCCAGTTGGATCCATGTCAGAAAAGAAAACATTAGAACATGCAGGTGAGACTGGTTCTATGGCAGTGGTTCCAGCCTTTTCTGTCTTGTGTAAACTTGTCTCACAGTCCAAGGACTTCCAAACTTGAATATGAGGCAAATAAATCAGTTACTATATTACTATACTATATAGTCTATTGTCATCATTCCCAAACTTTTTTAGAGTTGTGACTCCACTATTGGCCAAGAGATTGCCCGAGGCCAACAATAATATCTCACACAAATAATATAGATTGTATTTCCTTTCAGATTAAGATGCAAAACAGCAAAATAATAATGTCTGTGGTGTTTTATTGTCACTGTTTGACTTGTTTTTAAATGTCCCTGTAGCACTTTGAGATTTCTTTGAAATGTAAGGTGCGTTACAAATAAATTTATTATTATTATTATTATTATTTTGTTTAAAAAAGTAAATTAGTCAATTAAGGATATAAAGTTAGTTCATACTCAGTTTTCTGTCATGCTTGTGTGGATAGCCTTTACAGTCCCCCTGATGAACCCCTGAGGCCCCCCAGGAGGCCCACAACTCTGACGAGGTGAGCCCAAACTTTGGACTGGAACTGTTTAACTCTCACATGACAAAACAGGAAAGAGGATCAACTTGAATAACGTGTTTGATTGAGGAAGCAGAGGCACAGTAACAGCCCTGCTCAGTTTGTCTCTGTTTATCAGCGTGAAAAGAACTGTTCAAATGTCAGTCTTACCTCTGCTCTTCATGACAAGCTTCTTTAAAAGCAACAGGCCAGTCTTTGGACCTGTCACTTCTCATAGACACACAACTAGGAGCAGGTTCAGGTCTGGGTTTAGACCCAGGTCCAGGTGGGTCCATGTTTTAGGAGTTGGAAACAGAAGACGAGTCTGTTTGAACAGAACATAGAGATGTCTCCTGTTTATATAAACAACACTTTTACATAAACATAATCGGTAGTTCTAAGCATTTACTTGTTTTATACATTTCAATAAAATATGGTCGTCTAAATTTTTTTCGTATGTAGGCTAGTTTTATTTAGCATGACAGTTTTGAAGTGTATTTTTGGCAGAAGGGACAAGTAACTAAGAATTTTTACTCAAATACTGTATTGAAATGTTTTTTGTTTTGTTTGAAAGCATTATCTTGACTTTATTTGAGTATATATACAAAAATAAAATCTGTTGACATTTTAATTTTACTTACATTTTTAAAGAAATACTTGTACATACTACTAAAACACTTTTTTTTCTCTTAAAACTAGCGCAGAACTGATATCAAAGTTCTTTTTAGTGAAACTATTATTACCTTTCTTCTTTCTGTACAAATGTGAAGCTCATTTTACACAACATACACTGAACACCAACTTTTAACTTTTGTGTTTTTACTGAAATAATTTTGCAATGTTGTACTTTTGTACTTTTACTCAAATTAATGAGTAAAAGTTTCAACAGGACTTTCATTTATCTGTACTTCAGTCCTTTTACCAGCTGTGGTTCTTGATTGCACATGAACTATAGATTTCTAAAGTGTATCATAAACAAATCTGGTCTAATTCACACAATATACTGTATATACAATAGTACAGTAGTTATTGTTTGACAGATAGAACTGAGACCACACTTGTTCCTTACTTGAAAGTTTTTACAGTTTACATAAAATAGTGTGTATTGAAGACAAAACTGGTTCCTTTTAATAACTTTGTATAGTAATTTCATGTAACAAAACCAGCTGATATTATCAAAAGAGAAGGCAAAAGATCTAATTTATTGACTCATAAAAAGTATATGCTATTTTTCAGACCCTAAATCATGGCATTTTTTGTTGTTTTGTTTTTTATCATATGTCGAGAAATACTCACTGCAGTGTCAGCGTCGTCTCTGCACAGCTCTGTTGAACTTCCTCTTTCTACAGTCACAGCATGTAACCCGGCCCACACCCTTTCTCTGGGGCTGAGGTGCAGTGGCGGTGAGCTGCAGCAGAGGGCGCCACACTCTGCCTCTGAATGAAGCAGTCGTTTTATTGAACTCATAAACAGTCTTTGATTGAACTGTTATTGAAGTGATAGACTGGATAAGCTGAAGAAAACAGATGGAAGGATCATGGATGGAATTAAATAGATGAAATGAACAGATCCTAATGCACTGACTCCCTTTTAAAAACTGTTTTGTTCAATTGTGATTAAAACGCAGGTATTCATGATTCTCTAATTTCAATTTTACTTGGGAAAACATGTTGTAAATATACTTATAGCCCACTTTTACATGAATCACACTAGGAAGGCTTTTGAAATTTGGTAATAAAAAACTTCTCTATAGGTTTATTGCTTTTAACCTAGTTTAATCTAGCCTAGACCCACCTTTTTAGCAACTTCATGCTTTAAATGTGCTGTAAACCAGTATTTCCTACATAACCATAACTGATTCATGAACAAAAAATGAAGATTATTTAAATTATAGTATTTTGCGTAGCTGTTTGTGCACGTTAATATAAACAATATCCACCGTGATAATTATAAAATAGTCTAAATAAAAAGTACAGTCCTACAGTGGGTGTGACGTAGTGACGCACTGACGCAGGTACGTGAGCTCTGACTGACGCGGGAGGTAAGAAGCTCCCGGTTTAAAAACTTTACTTTGCGGATTTTTCACTGTTAAAAACCAAAACTAGGACTGTGTTTGTGCATTCAATTTAAACGGATATTTGTCGTTTTGTTTTGTAAGTGTCCAGCGGGAATTTGTGCTGATTTACATAGTTTAATCCGACATTTTAGTCTTGCAGTTATTCCAGTCAACAGTTAATTAACGTTAGCTTAAATTCGCGGCGGTTTTTGGTTGATTTTCTCTGTTTTCTTCTGTTTTAGGAGCTGTTTTTGGAGCAGCGTGGACACAAGACTCACCTTCATTTCCATCTCAAGCAGGTTTGTGATAAAATAGTTTCCTGAGACGTTTGTTTTATTGACCAACGTTATTTCAAATGAGGTTTGAATTTGTTAAACTATTGTCAAATGTAATAGATATTGAGCTTACAGTTAGCATAGTAATTAGTTAGCATCTTATCTAACATTGAAAGTAGATAATTGTCTGTTTAAGCCTGACGGTTTTTACTATTATACTTGGATAAACTAAAGTCTGACTTGTGTTGAGCTAAAATGGTTTCTCTTTCTTAGATTAAACACAGGAAAGACGTCCAACTTTGACATAACTGCATAAACTAAGCTCTGTTGATTCCACAGACACAGAATGAACATGTTTTATAGACTGGGTTTTCCACAATGAAAGTCTTTTCATAGATTTTAACCATAAACAAGGCCTTCAGATGCATTTAGAAGCATTACATTAAATTCCTGCAGACATTAAATGAAAAATACCATAATAAGTTTACCCAGGCAATATTATAATTACAGTAATGTGTCAAGATATATAAATGTAGTTTGGGCTTAAAACCTATATTTGACTGTATTTCTTCAACCTAACTAACTAGAACTAAAAAAATCAGATCATATACAATGTAAAAGACATGAGTCAAAACTTTTAATTGCTTTGTTTAAACTTTATTCTGATTCCCAAAGAAAATATAGTAATTTGGACTTAATAATTGAGGTTACATGGCATTACAGCAAAACTCTTGAAATTCTGTATTAAAAAGCATTGAAAACTGCATATAACCTGTGTAGAGTTTAACCAGTTTAATGGAAGGCTGTGCTAAAATCAGGCATTGACAGAGACTATACTTGCTTGACCTTTGACCTCTGCTCTCCAGGATGGTGTGGTCCCTGCAGCGCTGGAGCGACGCCTGAAAGGAGGAGCGTGGAGAGAGTCTACAGCCCAGAGCTTCAGGCCTGGCTAGCTCTGTCTGCGGAAACCTAGCGGTGATAACGAGTAGTCAGTGTTTGCCAGGAGGTGAGTACCGTTCATAACACACTTCAGATCAGAGCGTGCTGGATTCTGAGCGTTCATTGGTCGAGGGACACTCCACCAGACTTGATCCTGTACATGAGCTTGCTTTCCATGAGTGTCCAGTGTCAAAGTGAAACTAAACCCTAAACTCTGCTCACAATCATGTTTCAAATAGAGCCGTTAAACTGGGCAAAGGAGGACTGAAGGAGAGAGTGAGGGGCGGAGTCTGAAGGTATAAGGAGCACTGTGATTGGTCTAACTGGTCTCAGACTTCACCTCTGATACAAGTGTTTGTGATCAGGTGCTGTAATCAGGATGGCTGAGCATGATGTCACAATGTTAAAATTATAAAATTGCCAATCACTAGAGACTCACAAAGTTTTGATCAGTTTTGATTATATTACTGCAAATTTAGCCAGTTTGCACTAATATCTTTAGACTTCAAACAATAGACAATACTTTTATAACAAAATATGCAAAGCTTTTGGCAAAACTAAGATGATTTAGGGTTTAGTTTCACTTTAAACAGTTAAAACACTAAAAAACAGGGAATATTAGTTTGGACGTATAATCTGTTTTATGTTTTAGAATTTTGCTATTTAAAAAAAGATGAAGACACACATTTAGCAAAGACATTTCTGACAATGTCTTCAACAACGTCATTACAGCTCCGAACTTACCGTCTTGTGGATAAAATGAATGGTATCTTGGTCTAAAAATCAAAGCAAATTTATTTCAAAGTAGATGCTTGTGTCAAAATCATGTACAAAATAAAAACAAAACAAACTATGCACTATATCTATTTTAGTAAAGTTAAAAAAACCTTTATTCTATATTGGCTTAAATATGAAAACTTCAACTTGCCACAGCCAACACAGTCTTCATCAGAGCACAAGGACAAACTCAGGTAAAAGGTTGAGACGGTGTAGTCCTCATTCATCCAGGAGTGATCCATAGTAGAAGTCTTCAAAGTAGTCATCTGGACAGTGTTTCCGAAGATCAAGACGTTTCGACTCTCATCCGAAAGTCATTTTTAATCAATTGAAAATTGATCTTCGGAAACACTGTCCAGATGACTACTTTGAAGACTTCTACTCAGGTATAAGGTGTGAGCTTAATATATAAGGTGTCTAAGGTGCATTTTTCACTTCAAGCAACAGAAACTTGTGGTGTAATTTCAAACATGCACCAACACAATCTTTAAACAACAAGAAATAATCTGATGTTAATTATAACATTTGCCTCAAACTAGACTTGGTCATGGGTTGAAAGTATTTTATATTTTTATGTAATTACAATTAAGACCTGAGTTCAAAAGAAAACATCCCGTCTAGGGCTGTAGTCGACCAAAGAAATCCTTGTTTAACTGAAAACTTGTCCCGTCAATTGATTAATCGACTAAAAAGGTGCACGAGAATACTCTTAAAAGTATGGTTGTCAAATGATCTGAAATCAATATTAGTCAATACTAAAACTGGTATCAACTATCAATATTAAAAAATCATCTAAACAGGACAAAAATGTATATTTTCTGAAAAGTTTAAACATAATTTTAAGCTTTATTAAGAAAAATAATGTTTAAGAAGGAAAGTACTTGCCTTGCAAAAAGCATTTTTATTTATTGTGGTATAGAAATTATTGTCAAGAGTCAAGTCTAGTATCAAAATTGAGTTTGAATGTTTTGATTTATCCAACCCAAAATGTGCTCTAAAAACGAAAATGTGGAGGAGTTAGTGCAAAACAATAATTTATACAGAAAATAGGAAGCACTGGTTGTATTCAAAAAGCTTTATTAGAGCAATGATTGGACTGCACAATATAAAGAAAAGAATTAGTCGGCTAATAAAACTTTTGGTCGACTAGGACTCCATCAACCGATTACTCGACTAAACAGCTAAAAGACTGCAGCCCTAATCCCGTCCACAGTGTAAAATTTGGGTTTGCTCAGTTTAGAATTCACCTCCTACAGTTTTTTTAATCATCATCAGTGACTCAAAACAGGACACACCAAGTCCTGAAGATGTTAACTATTGTCTCGCCAATCATTCAACTATGAATAAAATGAGCATCGGTTTACACATGCGTTTAAACAGAAACCATTTTTATTTAGAAAATTTAAGGCATGTCTTTCCTTTTTTTTTTTTAATATCTTCTGATTCATATTAAAGTTGTATTTATTGTTTAGTAAGAATCGACTTCAGTAAAGTACATACGTATTATTTTTTTGATGTTTTGGAAAATGTAATTTTACATTGATTTTTAGCCATTTTCCTTGAGTGCTAGCTCTTAAGTTATTGAAAGTGATAATTTATATTTATTAAAAGGGGCAATAATAGAGTAAAGGTAATTTTAGACACAGGCTTTGGGTTTTGATCCTTAGCTACTGCTTTGGTGAGTGACTGACACCACTTAAAGGTCATTAAACTGTACCTACCTCATCCATATCTACTCCCTATAACTGTTCAAAATCTCAAGCAGGGTTCACACTTGAAATCCGTGATATGGCTTTGTACAAAGTTGTTTTAAAGTAGCTGAATGTTTGAGTAGGTGCTTGAAAATGCATGAAATGAAAACATGCTAATTCTACACAAGTTGACAATAAACAGCGCTATAGTTTTCAATTTGTTACTTTGACGTACTCTCTAAAACTACAGATACGACTGCTGCAAGCTCAAAAACATTCTCAACATTCCGAAAGTGCATATTTAGAGAGAAAGTATTACCTTATTTAGTTAATATCTGAAACTTCACTTGGAAAATGTTTGGAAACGTGTTATTGTCCAAATGCCTGAAGTCTGAGCTGACCTACCCAAGTATAATTGTAAAGAAAAAAAATGTGGGAACATGAATATTTTTTGGTTTATAAATTTGGAGACCCCCCACAATGTATTTTGTAAATTAAGCTTGAGCAGCAATGTACTTTATTTTTCTATAGCATCTTATGGAGAATGTGTTATACTAGTGCCACTAGGTGGCGTTAGTTTGTTTTTGAGTAATGCAGCAGCCTGCGAAGAAGAGAGAACACACAAAACAAGCAGTCTAGCAGCACGGTGTTAGGTCAGTGACTGAATGTGAACATGATCACTATACAGTTACATTTCAATGTCTGCGGACAATAAAACCACTGACATCTTCACCTGTTGCCTCCTCCTCTTCTTCAAGTGCAACAATAAGTAGAGTTTCAGACACACACCTGTTTTAGCCTAAAGGTAAAATGTCTTTATTCCAATCTTAAGATCATTTGTTACTGTTTATGTTTCTGTTGTAGTATGAATGTTTTATTAAATGTTTGACTTTGAAAAAAAAACAACTGTCTTTGTCCTTTTTGTGGGAGAAATGTTTCACCGTATGAAAAAGTAAATAAAATATAAAATACAAACAAGTCCGTAATTTGAATGGAAAAGTTTCTTAAGTTAACATAAAACTTTTCGTTTTTTGCCACAAGGAGTTTTACGGAACAAAAACTAAATTAACAGTCTGGAATAGTGACGGAGAAAATACGGACAGTTTGCTGGTCATTTTTTGCCAGTAGAAATTCCTGTTTTTTTTGTTTTTTTTTAAGTTCCAGTTTGTGCCAATTTCCAGCAACTTCCCATTAAAGAGGAGTGGACAAACATTCCACCGGCCACAGTCCACAACCTGGTCCACTCTGTGTGAAGGAGATGTGCTGCACTTAGATCTGGGCAACATCGTGATACAAATGGAATCTTGAGCTTATTCCTGTGACATTCTGCTTTTTTCCTGAAATCGTCATTTCCTGATTTTCCACGATCTTTATTCAAAGTCTCTTATAAATGTTGAAGGTTGTGGTTTTTTGGGGCTGCATGTTCAAGTCATAAAAGAGGTGAATTTTAGCCAGTATTTAAGTTTGATTTACAAAAATATATCCATTATGACTGAAACATGATTTCTAGGCATATTTTTATGTCTGAAAGTGGTTGTTAATGTTATAAAAGGTATTAAAATACAGTATGCCTAAATCATTAATACTTGTTTAGAGGCAACACAAACTTTCTATTGAAGGGCTGAGGGACATTTTGAGCGCACTACTTTTTGACCCACGGAACATTCGGACACAGCCTATGGACTCTTAGTGAAGCTGAAGTTCTGTAGTTTTGGCCTCTGGTTCTGATTGTTTTGCACAAAATTACATTTAAACTCTACACATATTTTCTTTGATAAATACAGTAAAAGGAGCAGTAAAGCTGGTGTCACAGCCTGAGCCTGAATGACACTAGATTTGGCAAATTTATTTTGAAATTTCCTCTTCAAAAGCTGGAACAATTTTAATTAAAAATAGTTTTAAAGGCTCTTAGTAACTTAAACACTTTAGATGGGCTCATTAAAAAGCCTGGTTCATCCCAAAGGACTGATCTGTAAGTAGGAGGATTCCAATAGTTTTTTTTTTTTTTTTTAAGACATCAACAAAAATTTTAAAAAGTGGCACGGCCCACAGATGGGCAATTAAATAAAATAAAATTTATAAAATCATATAAACCTGTACTTTAAACAAAATAACTGTGAAAGTTGTAAAAAAAAAAAAAAAGCAATTTATTTAACTCTTGCTGTTTACATCAGACTTATTTGAGTGGCTCGTTATATTTTCACTATAATCCAAAAAAAGAATAAAGAAAAGAGGAAATATTTATATTATAAAAGAGTCACTGAGGTCCACCAGGGGCGCTCTCCTCAGATCCACCACAGACACAGAGGAACCATCCCACAGTCTAAACCCAGGAAACAGAGGCTCAGTGAAGGAGCAGCTGGAGGTGTGGAGGTGGGACAGTTTTCCATCAGAGCCGACGTTATAGAAGGACAGAGATCCAGCCTCAGAGTCCAACAGCACAGACACTCGACCTGAGCGACCACAGGAGGAGGAGAGGTCTGTGTGTCTGTAATTGTGAGAGAAAGAGTAACGTCCATTATAGATCCACAGACTCCAGGACTGATCATTGAATCCAAACTCACACTCCTTTGTCTCTCCTCTCCGTCTGATTCCTCTGTAACTCACTGCTATATCAACCACCCCACTCCAGTTCACCTCCCAGTAACAGCGCCCCCTCAGGCCAGTGCAGCTCAGGACCTGTGCAAAGTCTCTAAACCTGTCTTCATGATCTGGATACTGCTGCTCCTCTCTCACAAAGGTTACTGTCCGTTTGTCCTCAGACAGTTTGAGTTTCTGTGAGCTGTGTTTGGATCCAGAGAAAACTCACAGGAATCTGAAAACACAAACACATCACATGCTAAGGATTGAAGCTCCGACAAACTGTTTTCAATCATTTCGTTTGAATCTAGTATATATAACAATATACATACTGTCAAATTTGTGTTTACCAATTAGATTATTTGTTTTACTGATAAACTGTAGTGCAGTCATTTCTTAAACAACATCAAGTTTTATAGCAAATTCTTATATATATATATATATATATATATATATATATATATATATATATATATATTGCTTTCAAGATTAAACTGATATTCTAGTGTAAATCTATGAGATGACAACATAAATAAATCAACAAAACACATAATTTGAATGAAATATAAAAAAAAAACTAAAGTCACACATGAATACAAATTTAAACTATGTTCATATAAACAATAATGCAACAATGAAAAGACACTCACTTTAAATCAATGGTTGAACTTGAAAACAAAGTCAAACCAAAGAAAAGGAAAATGACATATTTAAAGAGAAAGTATCTGAGGCTCCGTGGACCAAGTGTAATTCTTTTGTTTATTTAACTTTGAGAATGGAAATACTTGTTACAAGCTGATTTGTCTACTTTAATTATTAAACAATTTGAGAAAAGCGGCTGAACATGAACAACTCATTGGCCTTCAAACTAAAAGCTCAAAGACAAAATTATCTTTATTTGTATAGTAATCTTTATTTGTATAGCGCATTTCACAGACAGAGTCACAAAGCGCTTCACAGTGAGATGAACCCCTCCCCACTCAGTGATAGTAAACTGCCCTGGGGCAACTCAGCGGAGGTGATTCACCTAAACACCTGGCGCCTCAACCTCCGACTACCACCAAGTTTTCCCTAACATGCATGTTATCAGTTGGTGGGGAAACCGGAGTGCCCGGAGGAAACCACCCAGACACGGGGAGGAACATGCAAACTCCACACAGAAAGGTCCGGGCCTGAGCGGGAATCGAACCCGCGACCTTCTTGCTGTGAGGCCAGAGCGCTATCCGCTCTGCCACCGTGCCGCAATAGTAAATTGCAGCAAGTAAATAATATTGAAAGACCACTTTAATCATTGATTATAAAATACATTTCAGTCTAAATGTCAACTGTCATTTGTACTCATCTAGAGTTGGCAAGTATTTTTACTCAAGTACTGTACTTAAGTGGTTTTTACTGTATCTGTACTTTAATTGAGTGTTACAAAATCTGGTGACTTTTACTTCTTACATTTTTGAATAGGTATCTGTACTTTCTACATTTTAAAAACAGGTGAGCTACTTTATGAGCCCTTGAACCTTTTAAAACACTCCAGAGCTGCTGCTGTTGTGTATCAGAGCTCTGTGAACAAATTAACAACTGAAAATTGCCAAAAAATTTAAAATGTCTAACAATTACATGTATAACATGATAAAAGTCGCAACAATTATAAATAATTTACTGTACAGTCCAACTTCTGCTCCAACAAATTACAAACCAACCAAAAAAACGTATTTATAGATTGGTTAAATGTCTAAATATCTGAATTTTAATCTTTATTTTTGGTATTTTTTATGTTTAAGATGGTTTTACTTGATGGACCTAGATTATATGACTTGTTTCCAGGTGTTTTCTGCCTTGTTTCAATTAATTTGTTCTTATTTCAAGCCAAATTATTTGCTTTTGAAAAAAATACATTTTACTCACGTCATTGGCAAATTTAATCAAAGCTCAAACCTCTTGAAAACATCAGAAATGTTTTGAAACAAGTAAAATAAGCTGCCACATTGATAGTTTTAACTGAGAGTAGAGAATAACTTTTGGCAGTGTGATACTTTTACTTTTTTCAGCAGGACTTTGACTTTTACCAGAGTTGTTTTTTACACAAGTAACTGTACTTTAACTTGAGCAGTGAACTTCAGTACTTTTGCCATCTTTGTACTTATCAAACACATTTATTACCACCGGAGCGGATCAAAGTGCTTCACACTTCACATGTGTAAGAATTAGACATTTTAAACATTTTAACTACACAAAACATCACAAAATACTAAAATGACAATCTTGTGAAGGCCTCAGAGACAACTGTTATAATTAGATTTAATTTATTCTATTTTAGCTAAAATTGTGATATTTACAGAAATGTTCATTAATGTTCACAGTCACTGTTCAAATAAATACATTTTTATTCACTGGTTCTGCCAATATGTACAGTGGTATGAAAAAGTATGTGAACCTTTTGAAATTTCTCACATTTCTGCTTAAAATCACCATCAAATATGATCTGATCAAAATCACACCAATGAAAAAACAGTGTCTGCTTTAACTAAAACCATCCAAACATTTATAGGTTTTCATTTTTTAATGAGGATAACATGCAAACATTGACAGAAGGGGAAAGAAAAAGTAACTGAACCTTCTGCCTAAAGAGACTTTAAGAGCAATTATTTCCCAATTTTACCAAGCAATTTAAGTCAGAGTGTGTCCAATCACTGAGGAATGGCTTAAAGCTGCCGTGCCCACTATAAAAGACACTCCTGGTAAGCACTGTGTCTTGATGTGAAGCAATGTCTGTTGTTCACCATGGCTCGCTCAAAGCAGCTGTCTGAAGACCTGCAATCTAGAATTGTAGATTTGTATAAAGCTGGACAAGGTTACAAAACCATCTCTAAAAGTCTGGATGTTCATTAGTCTACAGTTAGAGAAATTATGTACAAATGGAGAGAGCTTGGCACTGTTTCTTCTTTCCTGAGGAGGCCTTTCAACAAAAATAAAGCCCAAAGTTCAGCGCAAAATACTCAGAGAGGTAAAAAAGAACGCTAGAGTGTCTGCTAAAGACTTACAGAACGTACTGGCACAGTCCAATATCTCTGTGCATACACTGACTACATGTTAAACAACAGTCTAGTATCTCTGTGCATAAACTGACTACATGTAAAACAACAGTCTAGTATCTCTGTGCATACACTGACTACATGTAAAACAACAGTCTAGAATTGTGCTCATCAGAGGACTCCACAGAGGAAGCCACTACTGTCTAAAAAAAACATTGCTGCACGTTTAATGTTCGCAAAAGTCACCTAGACACTCCACAGAACTTCTGGCAAAATATTTTGTGGACTGATGAAACTAAAATTGAATTATTTGGGAGAAACACACAACGTCATGTTTAGAGGAAAAATTAAACAGCTCACCAACATCAACGCCCCATCCCCACCGTGAAGCCTGGTGGAGGGAAAATTATAGTTTAGGCCTGTTTTGCTGCCTCAGGGCCTGGACAACTTGTAATCATTAGTGGAAAAATGAATTCAAAAGTTTATCAGATGTTTTACAAGAAAAGTTGTATTTTATTGGCATGTATGCCATCTTAAACAACAACTTGTCCAGGGGTTCCAAGTGGAAGTTAGCAACTTTGCTATAACCTGGCACAAGCATCTCTTTAGATACATAAACTAAATAAACTAAACTAAAGAATATCTTATCCGTTTCATCTTAACACTGTCCTGGTCTTGTTGTCAATAGAGTCGTCTGACGTCTCATATGAACAAAACATTTCACATTTAGATTATCTCTAGTTTGTGTAATTCTCATTTCTTTTCAAAATAGACCAACACCATTGATAACCAAACTATTTTTACTCTGCAGCGAGTCACAAGCTCTTTTAGACAACATAAACTCTGAGGTTTGGGACTTCAAAAAGCACCAATAATATACAACAAGCAGCTGATCAGATACTGTGTGCGTTATCCACATTTAAACCTTGTGTTTTGTGTTAATTTTGTCTGCTGAAACAAGAAAACTAATAACCAATATTATTTTAATCATAAATTAAATAATTTTTAAAAGGCTGAGCATTTGTGTCTCTTGAAAAACAGTGAAGAAATAAAATGAAAAAGACATCACTTTTCACAGAAATAGATCACGGTGGTGTGAAGATAAAGTTACATAATGTTTTTGTTTTTATGAAGTGAATAAAACACAGAGACTCACACTTCCTCAAACCTGGGACCATCCACTGTTCTCCAGCAGGATCCAAACTGAAACACACAAGTCCAGTTTAGACCAGACCAGAGACCAAGACCTGGACCAACCATGGACCAGAGACCCACTGAACCAGGAGCAGACCTGAGAGAGTCCAGGGGGCAGCGGGGGTCGTCCCGTAGAGCGGTCAGGAGCTCTGCTGAGGGGCCTGGATGGTTGTAGCTCAAATCTAACTTTGTCAGATGGGAGTGGGCGGAGCTTAGAGCTGAGGCCAGAGCAGCCCCGCCCCTTTGTGAGACCAGACATCCAGACAGCCTAAAGACACACAGCATTACACTCATGTGGACACAAGGAGCAGAGAGCATCATGGGAGTGTCTCACCTGAGAGTCTCCAGTCTGCAGGGGGCGCTCTTCAGTCCGTCACACAGCAGCTCCACTCCTGAGTCCTGGAGGTTGTTGTTACTGAGATCCAGGTGTGTGAGACTGGAGGAGCTGAGGACTGAGGCCAGAGGACCACAGCAGTGAGGAGACAGTCCACAACCAATCAGACTGAGACAGAGAGACACATTAGAGAAGAGAACCATGACACAAGAGTTTAAACAAAGTCTGGACTCACAGGGCTTTGGTGGAGGCTTTGACCACTGGCAGCAGACCCAGGAGAGCTGTCTCTGAGGCACCGTATTTCCTCAGGTCAAACTCCTCCAGGTCTGAGTCTGAGGACAGTAAAAGGAAGGACACAGCCGACCACTGAGCAGGAGATTTTATACTAGAGAATGTTCCTTTCCTCACATACTCCTGTATCTCCTCCACCAGACTGTGGTCGTTCAGTTCGTTCAGACAGTGGAGCAGGTTCAGACTTCTCTCTGCAGACAAACCCTTTTCATTCAGCTTCTGTTTGATGTACTTCACTGTCTCCTGATCGGTCTGGTTACTTCTTGTCTGAGTCAGCAGACCCTGCAGCAGCTTCTGATTGGTCGGCAGAGACAGTCCCAGGAGGAAGCGCAGGAACAGGTCCAGGTGTCCATTTGGACTCTGTAAGGCCTGGTCCACAGCAGAGCAGTAGAAGGCTGCCTCAGACTCAGGACTCTCAGAGGAGTGTGATGGTGACAGCAGGTTGTGTCCAGAGCTGAAGAAGGTCTGATGGACGTGAAGAGCAGCCAGAAACTCCTGCACACTCAGATGGATGAAGCAGTAGACCTTGTCCTGGTACAGGCCTGGCTCCTCTCTAAAGACCTGTGTGAACACTCCGGAGTACACTGAGGCCGCTGCAGCGTCCAGCCCACACTCGCTCAGGTCACTCTCGTAGAAGATCAGGTTTCCTTTCTGCAGCTGCTCAAAGGCCAGTTTTCCCAGAGACAGAACCATCTCCTGGTCTCTGGAGTCCAGTGAAGGTCTGCTCCTGATCCCTGCTGATACTTGATGTTCTGGACTTTGGCCTGCACCACCAGGAAGTGGACGTACATCTGTGTGAGAGTCTGGGGCAGCTCTGGTTTCTCTGTTTGTTCCAAAAGCTTCTGTATAACTGTGGAGAGGATCCAGCAGAAGACCGGGATGTGGCTCATGATGTAGAGGCTGCGGACGCTCTTGATGTGGGAGATGATTGTGTCGTCTGTGAACCTCTTCCTGAAGTACTGCTCTTTCTGCAGATCAGTGAACCCTCTGACCTCTGTCACCATGGAGACGCATTCAACAGGGATCTGATTGGCCGCTGCAGGGCGTGTGGTTATCCAGAGGAGAGCGGAGGGAAGCAGGCTCCCCTGATGAGGTTTACCAGCAGCACGTCCACTGAGACAGACTCTCTGGGGTCAGTCAGGACCCGGGTTTGGCTGAAGTCCAGAGGAAGTCTGCACTCGTCCAGACCGTCAAAGATGAAGAGCACCTGGAGCTGTTGGAAGCTGCAGAGATCTTTGGATGGACTGAAGAAGTGTTGCAGCAGCTCCACCAGGCTGAACTGTGTGTCTTTGAGCACATTGAGCTCTCTGAAAGTGAACGGGAACAGCAGCTGCAGCTCCTGGTTGGCCCTGCCTTCAGCCCAGTCCAGACTGAACTTCTGAGTCAGCACTGTTTTCCCCACGCCAGCCACGCCCTTCGTCAGCACTGCTCTGATTGGCTCTGGTGAATGTGGGCGGGCTTTAAAGATGTCTTCACATGTGATGGTTTTCTCTGGAGCGGCTGCTCTCCTGGACGCACTCTCCATGAGTCTGACCTCATGTTCCTGGTTGACCTCTGAGGCTCCGCCCTCTGTGATGTAGAGCTCTGTGTAGATCTGGTTCAGGGGGGCGGAGTCTCCTGCTTTAGCCACGCCCTCAAACACACGACTGAACCTCTGCTGCAGATGTGACTTCAGTTTATTTCTACAAACTACTAAAGAAGTTTCTGAATAAAGACACAAACAAAGAAACAAACCTCTGTCAGCTCAAGCTTCTTCTGATTTGTGAAAACATCTTCACTCAGATGTGAATAAATCCTGTATTTTTATTGTTACGTTAAGTTAAACAGATCAGATCCAGGAGCTGTTCTTCAGATGGACAGTAACATAGTTCTTACTGTCCTGCAGGCGCTGGGCCAGCTGCTCCTGGTCCATCCTCCTCAGGAAGTCCAGGGTGATGTTCAGAACCTCTCTGCTGCTCTGCTCCTCCTCCTCACTCTCAGAGCATTCTGGGTAATCTGAGGCCAGGAGCCTGTGGAGCCTCTGCAGCTGCTCTTTGACAAAAGTCAGAATGTCCTTCTCCAGACGCTGGAACAGAACACAAAAGAGAAGAGTTTTAGTCAAAGAGAGAACCTGAGGAGAGCCTCAGAGAAGCCCACACATGCTGCGGTCGTGGGCGACTCACCCTGAATATGGCGTCCAGCTGCTCCTTTGGGCCTGGCTCCCTGTGAAACATTACAATCATTTATTTTCTCAAGACTCACCAGCATCAGTGTTTTGTTTTTGGATTTTTGTTGTTTTTTATTTTGCTACGTTTATCAGGCTGGTGAGAAATCTAGTTTAGTTTACTTTGTGTTTCTTTTAATTTGAGGATATGATGTCATAAATGTATCTGCACATTTGACGCAATCTGCTGTTCTAAAAGAAACACTGCATTCAGGCCGCTCAGTTAATTCCATGTTTTTGCTCTGTAAAACAAAAGTGTGTAATGGCAGAATGCGCAGCATCTGACTGTCGGATAATGTTTTTTTTTTTTGCTTTTAGTCTTTGTAGACACTTTTGTTCTCACGAGGACCTGATCTGCAGTGTTGTAGAAGGAGCCTGAGAGTTAGAAGCAGCTCTGAACCGGACTTGTGGCTCTGGATCATAAACACTAATCCTGTGTGTTTCTGCTGCCCGAGCGTTTAAGTAAACATGAATATTGTAAATGTTCCATCAGAACATGAAATTAAGTACTTAGTTTTTGCAGAATAGATACAGTGTGTGTGTGTTGTCTATTGTTGTGAATTAGAGAGAGACCAAATCACATTTTATGACCAAATCATGTAGAAAATACTGTATTTTCCAATTGTGTAAAGTAGAAAACATAAAGTGTGAGTGATAGTAACAATAGTGATTGAAAAAAGTACATTTATCCATCAATCAATCAGTCAGTCAATTAAGCTTTTGTTTCAGGCAAGCTCCATATAAAGCATGTAACAAAAAAGAGAGAAAAAAAAAACACAATTAAGAGTCCATCGAAACAGTCTCATGATAATGTTTTAGAAGCCGACAGCGTTGTATCTGAGAAGGAAGGAGACAAACTTTAGACTGGAAATGTTTTTAAATGTGCTCTTTGCAACTTTCTGGCAGTGAAATGTCAGCTACAAAATTCAGTAGAAATAGAACATTAAAATCAACTAACATAATTGTGTGTTATTCTATTCCAGTATTAGATCAGTGCATCACTATATTCACTATATTTTGTTTCCCTGTCAAGGATTACAAACGGAGCTTTATGCTTATTCTGGTGCTGCCACCTTTCATCTACCTCCTCATGTCCTCAAATAAAAAAATAATTTGAACGGACAAAGCAGAAAATAAAACAAAACGAGTTTGACTGAGGATGCAAACACAAAACAACAGCTCTGCTCAGTCTGCCTGTTTATCAGTGTGAAAAGAACTGTTCAAATGTCTTACCTCTGCTCTTCAGGAGGAGCTTCTCTAAACTCTGGAGGAAAGTCCATGGACCAGTCACTTCTCAAAGACACAGAGCTGGGAGCAGGCTCAGGTCTGGGTTTGGACCCGGGACCAGGTTCAGGTGGGTCCATGTTGCAGAAGCTGGAATCAGAATAAGAGTCCATTTGAACATAACACACGGAAATGTCTTAAGTCAATAAACTCTGTTCTCCACAGGGGAGTCGCTCTGTGTTTCCCTCTGCTGCTCACATGACCACATTACACCGAACTATATGTAGCTTTACAATAAATCTATTTACTAAAGGTTTGGAATATCAAACCATGAACCATTAAACTGGAGACATATATTCAACTAAGCCAGTGTTAAGCAAGTTTCTAAACTAAGTACCCAAACTAACCGTGTTTGAAAGAGTAACTGGTCCAAAAGGACAAATACTACTGTTGTTATTACGCACGGTGGCAGAGTGGATAGCGCTCTGGCTTCACAGGAATAAGGTCGCGGGTTTGATTCCCGCTCAGGCCTGGACCTTTCTGTGTGGAGTTTGCATGTTCCTCCCCGTGTCTGGGTGGTTTCCTCCGGTTTCCCCACCAGCCAATAACATGCATGTGTGAGAAATGAATCTTGTGTCATATATGTTCCATTTGGTTTTTGGATGTTTCTTTGCATTTTAGCTCTATAGCCCGTGGGAAACAGGATCTGGTTCACTCTAACCATAACAACCCCTGTACTGTTTATGACATGATTGTACGGCCGGTTGCGCTGTTTACGACATGATTGTACGGCCGTATGTTTACGACATGATTGTACGGCCGTATGTTTACGACATGATTGTACGGCCAAATGTTTACGACATGATTGTACGGGTGGGGGTTGTCAGTCAGACGCTGGACACCTGGCAACTAATTTTAGTTCTTAGCATCTAAAATAACAACTTACTTCCTCAGCTGGCTATTCTGCATGTCATCTATCACCTAGGGGGCTGGTCTTGGTCGGGTGCAAATGCCAAATGGACACTAAACCTATAAATACTCTTGTTCTCAGTGTGAAGTGACGGACGCGGACGGGTGGGACAGTCAGAGTGGGGCTGACAGTCAGCCAGTGTGCCAGGCTCCTGCCCTGCGGCCAGGGTCTGTCCTCCTCTGTTTTGTGATTTTGCCAGTAAAAACTGGAAACCTGGATTTTGGCTTTTGTTTTCTTTTGCCTACCTGAATATAATTATCCACACATGTTAGGGAACACTTGGTGATAGTCGGAGGTTGAGGCGCCAGGTGTTAAGGCGAATCGTAAGCTGCTTCAGGGCTGCTTACTGTCACTGAGTGGGGAGGGAGGGGTTCATCTCACTGTGAAGCGCTTTGTGTGACTCTGTTTGTGAAATGCGCTATACAAATAAAAATTACTATTATTACTTAAGCAAAAATATAAGCTGCCAAATGGATACATCGAGAGAATCCATCTGGTAGAGTAGTAGAGATACTGATCCAGACACAAAGAAAGACAAGTTTGGAAAAAGGTTTCACTCAAAAATCTAAAAATGTTGGACTTGAAGAGTAAAAAGTAAAAGTATCACATGTACTGAAACAACTTGAACAAGTGAATACTTGAAAACTTGAAAAAACTTAACTGTTGACTGTTTCTGTTGATTAAATAAAAAGCTGTTTCATTTGCCTGAAAATGTAAATATGTCGTTTTTAATATGTATAAATGTGACAGATGCTACTTGAGAACATTTGAAAAATAGAGAAAATGTATTATAATTTTTTTTTTTATCTTTCTGAAAAAAATGAATTTTTAGCACAAAATATTGACAATATTTTTGTAAATTTGTATCAACTTAAAGATTAACAGAGTGACAGAATTTTATATAATTTAAACTTTATATAAAAATGTTTATCTTTGTTTGTTATTTTATAAAAGAAGAGCTACAATGTCAGTCTTACCTCTGGTCTTCAGGAGGAGCTTCATTAAAATATGGAGGTTCATCTTTGGAATCGTCACTTTTCATAGACACAGAGCTGGGATCAGGTCCAGGTCTGAGTTTAGACCCGGGGCCAGGTCCAGGTCTGGGTTTAGACCCGGGGCCAGGTCCAGGTGGGTCCATGTTGTAGGAGCTGGAAACAAAAGAAGACTTCATTTGAACAGAACAAAACTATAACTAGTTCTAAGAAAATACACATTTCAGTAAAACATGGTTGTCTGAATTGAATCTTTTAGTGTGTGGCCTGGTTTACTTTAGTCTGACAGTTTTGATGAAGATAAATGGATTTGTTGGTTGGACATGGGCTCTAAACATGACTTGTAGAGTTTATCAGGGGCGGCTCGTCATTAGGGCGATAGGTATGGCAAGCCAAAAGGGCCATATATCGCCTTGTTTTAAACGCGTAGACACGTAAAAAACACGCGTTTAACCCCTGATTTTGCACGTAAAATATGCGCGAAAAGTGTGTCTTTTGACGCGCGTATTTTACGTGCGTGGCCCATATTTTTCTCTTCCGACGCGTGTATTTTACGCACGTATCCATTTTCAACATGCGCGTAAAATACGCACGTCTTCTATTATGGAAATATATACAAATACATCTGCATAAATCTTGAATTGATTATGTTCTTTCAGCTGAATGGTGTCAAATAAGAGAATCTACCTGTTGTCATTCACTTGACTGGTGGGTGAGTGGGTAAGAACAATGTCTATGCAATGTTTTGCATTTTTGAAACCTGGTTCGATCCCCAGCCCTGCCCTCTGTTATATTACCTACCAATTTTTACTTTGGCACTCAATAATTCTTCCAACATTGTTCTAAGCACCTACATCACACATAGAATAGTTTATTTAATATTTAAATGGCAACGATGTTCACTACCCTGGGAGTTCTTGCACTATAGGCTAAATAAAACAACAAGGTCTTAGGGTGACCAAATTGTTCATTTAAGGGTGTTAACCTAGAGACAGCTAATATAACAGAGGGCAGGGCTGGGGATCGAACCGGGTTTCAAAAACGCAAAACATTGCGTAGACACTGTTCTTATCCACTCACTCACCAGTCAAGTGAATGACAACAGGTAGATTCTCTTATTTGACACCATTCAGCTGAAAGAACATAATCAATTCAAGATTTATGCAGATGTATTTGTATATATTTCCATAATAGAAGACGTGCGTATTTACGCGCGTGTTGAAAATGGATAAGTGCGTAAAATACGCGCGTCGGAAGAGAAAAATATGGGCCACGCACGTAAAATACGCGCGTCAAAAGACACACGCACGTAAAATACGCGCGAAATCAGGGGTTAAACGCGCGTTTTTTACGTGTCTACGCGTTTAAAACAAGGCGATATATGGCCCTTTTGGCTTGCCATAGATAGGTGCGACGCACCGCCAACAAAAAGAAAAAATGAGCGAGGAGTGTAGTTAAAGTTGATCAAAACCGATTAAAACTTGATTAAAATGCCTTTAAACATCATTGTCCAATCAGAGGAGCTTATTTTCATCTGCCGGTACATAGTCCCGCCTCGTTTGGTGCGATCTCAGCCTGACTTCAAATCGCACCTTCTGCTTCCATTGAATCTAATGCAAGCGCGTTTTCAGCATGGTTTTCAGCCCTTGAATGCAAACTATTAGGTGTGTTTGTGGGAATATGGCCTGTTTGTTAATTTGTTTACTTTTATTTGCATGGTTTGATATTTTGTTTGCATATTTTATTTACAGAATTTAATTTGTTTGATTTTGAATTACTTTACTTAATGCATGTTTAAGTTTGGATTATTTTCTTTGGACGATTTTCCTTTTTTGAGTTGAGCACAGGCCACGCCCACCCAAAGACACTGGAACAGCGCACCTGTTGTGAATCCGGCAATCAGTGTGGCGCGCTAAGGGAACACAAAAAGGGACCTGGGAACAGACAGAGAGCGACGGAAGAGACGACAGAATGGGATGACAGAGCAGAGTGAAGGCCCGGTAAAGGGCAGCGACGGGCCCGCACGTCTGAGAACACAAGGGCAAAGACGGACAGACGAAAGGAGCAAGAGTGAAGGCACGGCAAACGCGACAAAGACACGGCAGGGACGACAGGAAAAGGTAAAAGGACGGCTGGAAGAACTCGGGGCACGGCAGAAGCAAAGACGGTACGCGAACACGGCAACGAACGACTCGGCACGAGAAGGACTCAGGGCACGGCAGAAGCAGCACGGGGCGAGCGACCAAGGACCAGACCACCCCAACACTCACTAAAGGCCTATTCAACGTAACCTGGACGGCTGTTTAGAGCCGTCCAGACCCGGTGAGTGTCGGAGCACGGGGTGGGTGACGTGAAGTGTACATTTTTCCTCCCCACTGGCAGATCTCCTCTCCCACGCAGGCAGAGGCGGAGCGGTGCTGGTGAGTCACGACGAGGCGAGACGAGACGAGACGTGGTGACCCAACTTCCTACAGGCGCATTCTACTTTCTGGACGGCTCTAAACGGCCGTCCAGCTCGGTGAGTCGGCCCAGCCTAGGGTGGGTTTGCCTTATCGCCTGTTTTCCCCTCACTGGCTGTGTTTTGTCCCGCAGACGGCGTAGCAGCGGTGCCTGGTGGAACCGGACGGAGCTGCACGAGTCACTTTAGCCCTGCTTCTTTTTATTGGACCTTTTAGCTTTTAGTAATTAGTTTTTTAGTACTCTTTTATTGTGGTTTTAATTTTTGTAATAAATTCTTTTAAACTTTTATTCTCTTGGTTTTTAATTCACTGCTCACCCCTTGGTTTTAATGTACCTGTGGTTTTAAAAGTAGAGTCCTAGCCTCTCTAACCTAGGTGGCGTTGTTGGCAACTTTTAACTTTAGTATGTTTTTAATTGGGCTAATTTTTAACGGGTTTTAATTTATTTATTAGCCTCCCTCGGCCACATGTTCAAGATGGTCAAGACGGTGCAGTCGGCTCGAGCCGGTAAGGGGGGTCGGGGGCTACGTCAGGGCTACGTAGGCCCCGGTAATCTCGAGAGATCAATCCGGCTCAAGTCGACTTGACAAATCCTCGAGGCGAGGAAAGAGCAACTGCTCCCGGCTTCACCGCCTCGATGACTACAAAATCAAGATGCATGATGGGAAATGTAGTGCGGTGACTGACCGCGGATTGACTTTGATCAAACGTGACGCGCAGCCTTTCCTCCTCCGCTGTCTTTATCGTGTTTGTGACTTTTATAACATCACACGTGTTTAATATGAGTCAGAAAAGACCCAGACTGTTGGACATTACACACAGCATCATTAATACATGATCCTGATGAGCTGGAAGTCATTTTTACAAAGGTAAATCTAAAGTGTGCCAACTTTATCACAAGCTCTTTATTCTTTGCTCTGGTGATGTGTGAGTGAGTCTGTGATGTGTGAGGGAAGCAGAAATGCATTTACAACGTTGTAGGTAGTTTTATTCAGTGCAACACTTCAAACAAACGCGAGAGCTCCGTGAGTCTGTGAGATCTGAGGCTGCCTCGTTGATCTCGGGCTCAACAAGTGTCCAAGTTGAATCTCCTCCTCTTTGCCTCAGCCGCCTGCTCTCGTCTGCAATCCAGGCAGAGATTTTTGCATCTTGAACACACCTAATGGGACTCGCGGGTGCTTGCACCAACGTTGCGCCGTCACGTACGTCTGCGTGATGACGCAAGGCACGTTCGTCTGTCAGCCAAACGGAGAGCGCGTCCAACTCGGAATATTCAGCACCAAAACAAGCCGTTTACAACAACTACGACCCCCAAGACTAAATCTAAGCATCAGACACATTACAACAAAAGGTGGGAGATGTATAATCGTGTATTTTTTGCCAAGTTAGATTCAGAGTTGTATATTTTTGGTCTTGTTTTCAATCATGCCATCCATGTCCATGTTTACTGTGTGTTGCGGGAACAGCCTTGTTTGCAGTGTGTAATTACACCACCATTGCTATAGAGGGCGTGCATGCCCTGTCGTCTTTGTTGTGTTGCGGGCAGAGGGAGTGTTGTTGTGATTTTAAGTTAAGCTAGTCTCTCGAAGCTTCTGTTAGGATAGACAAAGTTCTCTGTATATCCTGTTAATGGAGAAAAATAAATGCCACGTTTATCAGAGAAAGAAACTGTCTACTTTTTGCTACCCTACACCACAGAGAGCCACGAACAGGTTTTATCCCCGAAGTTTACTTCAGCCCTGGAACTACTTTGCGGAGTTCCCCTGTGCGTCTCGAGCTCGAAGATTTCACAGGAAAGGTTAACACTGGCGACCACGAAGGGACCGCTTCACGTGGTGAGAACATTGAAATAAGCAGACAGTAAATCATAAGAAGCTATAATGGCGGCTGCTAAAAATTATGACGACGTATATGGAAAAGTCACGACACATTCCAACCCATTCATGACTTTAACCCAAGCTGATGACGTTGTTTTCAAAGTAAATGCTGGGACGGACAAAGAGGCAGAAGACAACTACAGAAGTTATAATCCGTTTTTGTGCGATTATGAACCCATGGTGGAGCAAGAAACCTGGGCTGTGCCACTGGGAATGCCCAACACCAATCCTTTTGTTGAACCAGTACCAACTGCACCTAACACCTGCACAAATCCTTTCCTATCTGGTCATAATGAAGGTGTGGTTCACAGCACGCCCTTGCTACATTATTTTCCTCTTTACACTAGTTCAATAATTCCTGCTCCCGACTGCAGCCCCAAGAAAGACTTTAATTATGGACAGTCAACTGAACCTTTTCAGGACAATACAATCCAGCAGTGTGAGCCTCAAAAATATCTGCACCATCAAGCCCCTCAGCCCCGTCTCTTCACATCTGACAGTGAAGAGGAAAGTGACATACGTGAAAAGATCCCCACATTACGGCCGGGTCAGTATGATGGAACAGCTCCATGGAAAGAGTTCATACATCGTTTTGAAAGCTGTGCTGAGGCCAATTACTGGTCTGAAAGGACAAAAACCATTCAGCTGAAATTCTGCCTAGTGGGTGCAGCTGGTGCTATTGTCCACAGAAATCCCCGGTCTTCACAATGGAACTACTGCCGCCTTGTGGAGGAGCTGGAAAGTGCATATGGCCCATCCTCTGAGTATGCAGCCGCTGTGGCCATTGAACTAAGGCAGCGTGTCCGTCGGACTGGTGAGGCTCTTCATGCCCTAAGAGACGACATATATGAGAAGATAGCTGTGGCTTATAGTGACAGATCAGAAATCGAACAGGATGCTATTGGTGTGGAGATCTTTACTAATGCAGTAGGCAATGCTGACATTGTACAAAAACTACTTGAACAAAGACCACGCAACCTAGCTCAAGCCTATGAAGTAGCTCGCCGCTATGAAGCTATTAAACAGGCCGCTTCTAATGTCACCAATCTCATGCAGTCTGGAGCACGTGCCCTGCCTGACAGAAGACCCCGCACTGCAGTCATCAGGGAAGGATTTGTTGATGTACAGTCAGACATAGTTTCCCCCATGCAAAGTCCAGAACGAGTGAGCACTTCCTGGCACAACAACAGGGGGGTAAGAAAGGCTCAAAAGACTTTAAAAATACAGTTCGTTGCCGAAACTGCTCAGGCATTGGTCATTTTCAGAGACAGTGCCCTTCCCCCAGAAAGACCTTTAAAGCTCGCAATACATTTGAGTGTAATGATAATCAAGAGGCTACAGTGCTCCATCTTAAAACTAGCAGTCAAGAAATGAGCATTAATATGCAGCTTTTTGGCCTTGATGTGTGTGCTGTTCTGGATAGTGGTGCCAGGAGAAGTGTACTGCCGTTGAACCTCTATAACTCTATCAGTCCAGAGTTTTGTCCCCAACTCAACTCCACTTCTCGGTGTGGGCCCTGGGGATGTACCGGTTCTTGGTGAAGCACATGTTCCGGTCCAGATTGGTAACCAACAAGTGACTGTTGTTTTCCTGATTGCTGATATATCCAATAATGAAGCTTTACTTGGTCACCCATTCCTGACACAGGCCCGAGCGCATTTGGATTTTGGTAACCAGCGCATCACTTTGTTTGGTGAGGTTGTCCCTACTTCTCATCTCAGTGTGATTCCAGATCGCATGTTGTAAGAGTGGCCCGCACTGTTGTCATCGAGCCCGGACAAGAGTACATCCTGAAAGGAGGGGCACGCTTCAGAGGACCAGTCCAAGGGGATCTAATGCTCAGCCCTACTAAAGGTTTTGTGGAGAAACATGGTGTTCTTGTGGCCCGAGTTCTAGTTGCTGCCCAGCCCACCAAAGCCATTCCTATCCGGCTTTTCAATCCTGGAAACGCAGCAGTGACCATCAAAGAAGGGGTTGTGGCAGGGTTTCTCCATCCAGTTAAAGTCCTTCAGCCTCCTGCCATGCACCCTGACCCACCAATTTCATCTCCCCCCACAGTTCCTGAACATTTGCAAGAACTCTACTCACAAAGCTGCTCCAACCTTACAGAGGATGAACAAGATCGCTTGGCACAGCTGCTAACCACATACAGAAGTGTGTTTTCCACAGGGCCTAATGACCTGGGCCGCACTAACTTAGTCCAGCATGACATCATTACTCGACCTGGTGCCCCAATCAAGCAACCACCCCGTCGCATGGCAGCTGAGAAGCAACGTGAAGCTGAGCAACAAATTCATGACAGCCTGCGAGATGGTTTGGCACAGCGCAGTCATAGCAGTTGGGCATCGCCTATCGTCATGGTACGCAAGAAAGATGGTACGTATCGCTTGTGTATTGATTATAGAGCTCTGAATGACTGCACCATTAAAGATGCCTATCCTCTTCCCCGTATCCAAGATACCCTGGACACTCTCTCTGCAGCTAAGTGGTTTAGCACGCTTGACCTCGCATCTGGCTACTGGCAAGTGGAGCTGTCTCCCAGGGCACGCCGGGCTGCTGCTTTCTGTACCAGGAACGGGCTGTTTGAGTGGAATGTCATGCCATTCGGGTTGTGCAACGCACCGGCAACGTTCCAGCGGCTTATGGACCGTGTGCTGGCTGGGTTACAATGGGAGACGTGCCTAGTCTACTTGATGACATTATTGTGCCTGCACGTGATGTACCTGAAATGCTGCTGCGCCTCAGCCAGGTTTTTAGCCGACTCCACCACGCCAACTTGAAGTTGAAACCCACCAAGTGTTTTCTTTTCCGCCACGAGGTAGCATACCTTGGCCATATTGTATCAGAACGTGGGGTTGCTACAGATCCTGGCAAAGTTGAAAAGGTGAGGGAGTGGCCAACTCCAACTTCAATCCAAGAGGTGCGTAGGTTTATTGGCCTTGCATCTTATTACAGACGATTTGTAAGAGACTTTGCCACAATAGCAGAGCCCCTGCATGCCTTAACACGCAAACACGCTCGTTTCCAGTGGGGGAGGGAGCAACAAGCAGCATTTGCCACTCTAAAGCAGCTACTAACTACAGCACCAATCCTTGGCTACCCCCTTGATCATGGCAGTATGATTTTGGACACGGATGCAAGTGATACAGGTATTGGAGCCGTTTTATCTCAGTTGCAGGAGGGCCATGAGCGCGTTTGGCTTATGGGAGTCGAAAGTTAACAAAGACTGAGCAAAATTACTGTACAACCAGACGTGAACTTTTAGCCGTTGTTGAGTTTACAGCCCATTTCAGACAATACCTCTTGGGGCGTTCTTTACAGTGCGCACAGATCACAGCAGCCTGAGGTGGCTCACACGTTTAAAGGAGCCACAGGGACAGCTAGCAAGATGGCTTGAAAAACTTGCAGAGTATGACTTTGACATTATTCACAGACCAGGCCAGCAGCATAACAACGCAGACAGCTTGTCAAGACGCCCTTGTAGCCAGTCATGTCCCTGTAAACTACCACTCGCTCACCCTAAGAGCATCAGAGAGCAGGGGGTGCAGTGTGAGTTATCCTCCAATGTCAACCTGGCAACGTTGAGTACAGTGGGGGTAGACCAAAGACCATCTTCTCCAGCACTGAATACAGTGTGGGTAGTTGAAAGCATCGCAGATCCTTTAATCTCCACTGAGGCTGAAGTGTTTTTGACAAAAACAAATGAGGACCAGTTGTTCCCTGGCTGGAGTACGGAGCAGCTCTGTCAGTTCCAGAGAGCTGATGCTGATATTGCACCTATTGTTGCATGGATGGAAATCAGTGCTAGTCGCCTCATGGACAGCCGTAGCTCCCCACAGCCTGGCGACAAAAGCTTACTGGAGCCAGTGGAAGAGACTTATCTTAAAGATGGAATACTATTCCGCAGATTCTATTGTCTGAATGACACTCAGTATTACCCTCAGGTGGTCTTGCCCCGGTGCCTCCAGTCAGAAATCTTTAAACAAATGCATGAGGGCCCCATTGGAGGACATTTTGGAGTGGAGCGCACAGTGACTCGGCATACAGACAAGGTTTTACTGGTATCGTATGCGTGAGGATGCAGCTCTATGGTGTCGCACTTGTATAAGCTGTGCAGCCAAAAGCAAGGGCCTCTGAAGACACCACAAGCCCCTATGGGAACTGTACGTGTTGGTGCTCCCATGGGCGCATCGCTGTTGACATCATGGTCCATTAAATGAAACTGAACGCAAAAACCGCTACATAATGGTTGTGCAAGATGCTTTCTCTAAGTGGGTGGAAGCATTCCTATACCAAATGAACAAGCTGTTACTGTGGCAGAAGTGCTCGCGTCAGAGTGGGTGTGTCGCTATGGGGGCACCTCAGGCATTGCACAGTGATCAAGGTCGAAACTTGAGTCTGAAGTATTCCAGAAAATGTGTAGCCTTGTTCAACATTGAAAAGACACACACTACACCCTTTAGGCCACAGTCAGATGGACAAGTGGAAAGATTCAATGCAACCTTGCAAAAGATCCTAGCTACCACAGCCGAACGGTGTCACTGGGACTGGGACCTCCATGATTCCCTATGCGCTCATGGATATAGGGCAACAAAACACAGTGCCACCAAGTTTACTCCAAATTACATGGTGTTTGGGCGTGAGGTCAGTGAACCAGTTGATTTAGTGGTTGGATTTCCTCCTGAGGATGACACAATATTTTCTGATTCGGCCCCCATGTATGTCCAACAATTACGGGAAAGACTCGAGTTGGCTCACCTCATTGCCAGAGACGTGCTCAGTGAATCTGTCACTCGTGCCAAGCGGCAATATGACAAGAACTGCTGCCGGACACAGTATCATGTGGGTGAAGCTGTTTGGTATCTTGTTAAAGGCACACGGAAAATCAAGAACAAGGTGAAAAAGTTTCTGCCATCGTACGACGGCCCCTACTTTGTTCTGGGACAGCTAGATGACCTTGTCTATCGTATTCAAAAAAGCTCAAAGTCCAAAGCAAAAGTTGTGCACCACGACCAACTGAAGCCTTATCGGAGCCGAGAACCTCTGGACAATGCTTGGGTCACTGATCTTGCACAAAGGTGGTCACCAGAGGAGGTCCCACCTCCTCCCCTTCAACCTGACGTCACTGATGTAGATCTCGCCTGCCTAGTCTCTTCGCTGATCCGGATGACCTGGGGAGCATCAGCAGCACAAGTCCAATGCCTGAAGTAGCTGCAGATGTTTCAGACATTATTTCACCTGCTCCCTTCTCCCTGTCCCTGATGGTTGGCCTAGTGGGGATGAGGCGGAGGCATGGGTGACCCAAGAGCCACGCCCTCAAAGACTAAGACGTAATACCAGACCACCTGAAAGGTTTGGGGAATGGATATATTGAACTGTTTTAGGTTGAAACGTTGTAGAAGTTCAGTTTATATTTCTTTGGCACAAGGCAAACTGTGGTACTTCATTATAGAAAGAAAAGAGAAAACATGTTTTTTTTTCTATGCAGTTGGTGACTGTGATAATGTTTACTTATATTTTGTTTGCTATTTTATTATTATTACTATTTTAGACCGATTACTTTGTTATGGTGTTTGCTGGAGTGGAATTATTTTATTACCATCCAGAGTGGGGGTAGTGTTGCGGGAACAGCCTTGTTTGCAGTGTGTAATTACACCACCATTGCCATAGAGGGCGTGCATGCCCTGTCGTCTTTGTTGTGTTGCGGGCAGAGGGAGTGTTGTTGTGATTTTAAGTTAAGCTAGTCTCTCGAAGCTTCTGTTAGGATAAAAAGTTGTGTGTATACCCTGTTAACTGGAGGAAAATAAATGCCACGTTTATCCGAGAAAGAAACTGTCTACTTTTTGCTACCCTACACCACAGAGAGCAACGAACAGGTTTTAACCCTGAAGTTTACTTCAGCCCTGGAATTACTTTGCGGAGTTCCCCTGTGCGTCTCGAGCTCGAAATTTCACAAGGAAAGGTTACATGTGGCTCTCAGCCTGGTTTTATTGATCTAAATATTAACAATAGACGTGTTATTATAAATATAAAGCCTGTTTATGCATTTTACTGGTCTGAATCTTTGACACAGGTTGGCCACATTCATTTGTTACACTTCAATGCCATCTAGTGGTGTAAAATGATATCTATTATTTTGATTGATTAGACAATATAATATAATTGTGGGCATTTGGTTTTGATAGTGGAATGTATTGATCATAGCACCCCCAAAGAATTAGTCAGGAGCCGCCACTGGAGTTTATTACACTTACTACACTGTAAACAAGGACCTACAGCTTGTTTATTTTACTTATGGTTGCTCTGTACAAATAGAAATATAGAAACACTTTGCCGTTTCTTGTTTATAAGTTGTTGCAGTTTAGATGAAATTTTGTGTACTGAAGATAAAAACAAGTTGATTCTCAATTCCTCTTTAAATGCAACTTCCTGCTGAGGTAAAGAAAAGACATTTGGTCAGCATAAAGAAACAAAAACTTTGTTTAGTTGAAGATGTTTTTCAGTTTGTACTTGTAATACAGGGGTGGGCAATTATTTTTTCCCGAGGGCAGATTCGAACCCAGACAAGTGGTAAGGGCTGGAATTCAGTCAATGGTGCGACAAATTATCTTTATTTTAAGTGCATTTTTTGTCAAATGGGCTTTTTAATTTATTATTTTTGATCATTTATTATGATAATAATAGGGCATCAAGCAAAGACACATGCTCCACTGCTAAATCAATCAAATAAGAGAAATAAGATAAGACATAAGAGTGGCACTTATTCTCAAAAGCGTTCAGTTTATTATTTTATGTTAGATATGTTCAGAAATACTCACTGCGTCAGCGTCGTCCTGCACAGCTCGAGTTTACCTTCACTTTCTCAGTCACAGCAGCGAACCAACCCCTCCCCTTTTCTCTGGGGCTGAGGTGCAGTGGCGGTGAGCTGCAGCAGAGGGCGCCACACTCTGCCTCTGAATGAAGCAGTCGTTATTGAACTCATAAACAGTCTTTGATTGAACTGTTATTGAAGTGATAGACTGGACAAGCCCAAAAAACAAAAAAAAAAAACAGATGGAAGATCATGAATGGATTAAAGAGATGAAAACATTAGAGATGAATGAGCAGATTCATAATGCACTGATTCCCTTTTAAAAACTGTTTTGTTCAATTGTGATTAAAACGCAGGTATTTACGATTCTCTAATTTCAACTTTACATTGGAAAACATGTAAATATAAATATAGCACACTTTTACATGAATCACATGGGGAGGCTTTTGACATTTGGCTATAAAGTGCTTCTCTAATGGTTTATTCGTTTATTTTATTGCTTTACGATATGCAATTATATTTAAGATAGTTTAATCTAACCTAGACCACTCTTTTAGCAACTTCATGCTTTAAATGTGCTGTAAACGAGTATTTCCCACATAACATAATACTGATCTTGAACAAAAAATGAAGTCTATTTAAACGTAGTATTTTACGTAGCTTTCGTGCACGTTAATATAAATAATATCCACAGTGATAATTATAAAATAGTGTAAATGAAAAATACAGTCCTACAGTTGGTGTGACGTAGTGACGCACTGACGCAGGTACGTGAGCTCTGACTGACGCGGGAGGTAAGAAGCTCCTGGATAAAACTTTACTTTGCGGATTTTTCACTGTTAAAAACCAAAACTACGTCTGTGTTTGTGCATTCCATTCAAACGGATATTGTCGTTTTGTTCTGAAGTGTTCAGCGGGAATTTATGCTGATTACATAGTTTAATTCGACATTTTAATCTTTCAGTTATTCCAGTCAACAGTTAATTAACGTTAGCTTAAATTCGCGGCGGTTTTTGGTTGATTTTCTCTGTTTTCTTCTGTTTTAGGAGCTGTTTTTGGAGCAGCGTGGACACAAGACTCACCTTCATTTCCATCTCAAGCAGGTTTGTGATAAAATAGTTTCTTAAGACGTTTGTTTTATTGACCAATGTATTTCAAATGAGGTTTGAATTTGTTAAACTATTGTCAAATGTAATAGATATTGAGATTACAGTTAGCATAGTAATTAGTTAGCATCTTATCTAACATTGAAAATGTCTGTTTAAGCCTGACTGTTTTTACTATTATGTGTGTTAAACTTGGATAAACTAAAGTCTGACTTGTGTTGAGCTAAAGTGGTTTGTCTTTCTAAGATTAAACACAGGAAAGACGTCCAACTTTGACATAACTGCATAACTAAGCTCTGTTTGAGGCCACAGACACAGAATGAACATGTTTTAGACTGGGTTTCCACAATGAAAGTCTTTTAATAGATTTTGCCATAAACAAGGCCTTCAGATGCTTTTAGAAGCATTACATTAAATTCCTGCAGACATTAAATGAAAAATACCATAATAAGTTTACCCCAAGCAACATCATAATTACAGTAATGTGTCAAGATATATAAATATACTTTGGGCTTAAAACCTAAATTTGACTGTATTTCTTCAACCTAACTAACTAGAAACTAAATTAAAATCAGATCATATACAGTGTAAAAGACTTGGGTCAAAACTTTTAATTGCTTTGTTTAAACTTTATTCTGATTCCCAAAGAAAATATAGTAATTTGGACTTAATAAACTTGATTTGAGGTGGCATGGCATTACAGTAAAACTCTTGAAACTCTCTATTAAAAAGCATTGAAATTATCTTTGCTCAAAACGGTATATAATCTGTGTAGAGTTTAACCAGTTTAATGAAGGCTGTGCTATAATCAGATATTTACAGATGCTATACTTGCATTGACCTTTGACCTCTGCTCTCCAGGATGGTGTGGTCATGCAGCGCTGGAGCGACGCCTGAAAGGAGGAGCGTGGAGAGAGTCTACAGCCCAGAGCTTCAGGCCTGGCTAGCTCTGTCTGCGGAAACCTAGCGGTGATAACGAGCAGTCAGCGTTTGCCAGGAGGTGAGTACCATTCATAACACACTTCAGATCAGAGCGTGCTGGATTCTGAGCGTTTCATTGGTCGAGGGACACTCCACCAGACTTGACTTAGGTATTGAAAGTTAAATGTTATATTTATTAAAAGGGGCATAATAGAGTAAGTTAATAGAGGTTATGCACTGACATCATTTTGCTTAGCAACATTTAGAATGAGTGGCATTTCTTCAATGTATTTCTTTGTTGTCGTGGCAACGGCTTGTTAGCTGCAAGTTTGTCTGCTAAAACAGTTGATGATTTAGGACATTTTAACTGCAAGAAATGGACTCAAAACATCTTTTTTAAGAAGAAAAAGGTAATAGGTTCAACTGTGTGGATTTCAGTGTCTGATAAATGTGAGAAGCTAAAGTTTATCTGCTTTACTACAACTGTTGACTTGATTTCTCTGTTTCATGTCAGTTACAAAGTCAATGCTCAGTAGACTTGTGGTGGGTTGAATTTGTTATCAACTGTAGTTTAGTTTTCCTGTTTTAGCTGTTTATGAATACAAGAGAAAATGATTGACTCTAATATCCTTGCCATCAGTCACAGATAGAATGCTGTGAGTATTGTAGACAAGCTTTGGGTTTTGATCCTTAGTTACTGCTTTGGTGAGTGACTGACACCACTTAAAGGTCATTAAACTGTACCTAGCTCATCCATATCTACTCCTGTAACTGTACAAGTACTCAAGCAGGGTTCACACTTGAAATCCTTGATATGGCTTTGTACAAAAGTTGTTTTAAGGTTGGGATAGCTGAATGTTGGAGAAGGTGCTTGAAAATGCATGAAATGAAAACATGCTAATCCTACACAAGTTGAAATAAACAGCGCTATAGTTTTCAATGTGTTACTTTGACGTACTCTCTAAAACAACAGATACGACTGCTTCAAGCTCAAAAACATTCTCAACATTCTGAGAGTTCATATATCGAGAGAAATATTACGTTATTAAGTTAATATCTGAAACTTCACTTGGAAAATAATTGGAAATGTGTTATTGTCCAAATGCCTGAAGTCTGAGCTGACCTACTATAATTGTGATGTAAGTAGAGTTTCAGACACTAACCTGTTTTAACCTGAAGGTAACATGTCTTTATTCCAATCTTAGGATCATTTGTTACTGTTTATGTTTCTGTTGTAGTATGAATGTTTTATTAAATGTTTGACTGTGAAAAAAAAATGTCTTTGTCCTTTTTGTGGGAGAAATTTTACTCGTATGAAAAGTCTCTGGAAAATATAAAATACAAACAAGTCGGTAATTTGAATGGAAAAGTTTCTTAAGTTAACATTNGGGAGAGCCACCCAACGCCGCTCCCTTTCAGAGTAATTGCTTTTGAGCAGGACTGGTGAAGCATCGTCTAAACTTTAGGTGCAGCTTCCAGGACAATAAGGCAACAGACATGAGATGCTTGACGTCCGAATGAAAGAGCACTAGAAGACAGGAGAGGACGTGACGAAGTTTGGATGAAAGACAGGGCAGAGGATTAAGAAGTGGTCTTTAAAATGGCAAAAGGGCAACGGGAGACGGACAGAATGAAAATAGAGCTTTTGTAAATGATAGTCTTGCATTTTTGCTCTCCTGATAGATATGTTGCCCATTCACTCTGCATTGTTAAATATGTTTGATTATTTTGGGTTGTAACCAAAGCAATTTATTCGCAACTTGAGTATTGTACAATAATTATTGAGACAGCTCGGAGGTTTCGATTTGAAGGGGAAACTACATCCATTATACATCACGTGAATGTAACTTGAGGGTAAGGATGCTAACTAAAGTCTCGAACACATAAACGTGCTATGTAGCTAATCGTATATCAGAGAAATAATACCTCAAGTCGTCATAATTAGTTTCAACGAACAAATAAAGTTGTTAAGTCCCTTTATTATGAGCTTACTTTTCAAAACACGCCTCTAGCGTTCTGAACAGCAATCCAATCATATGGAGCTACATGAAGATAGACTTAGATGTAAGTTTTAGTAATTAATCAGTCGGGGAGCCAACGCTGTCTGAAAACAGGATGAACACCGGTCCATCTGCTCTTCGATGTCGTACTCATTTATTTGCAACATAATTTCTAGATTAGACTTTGACCCTAAGAGTCCAATAATTTAGAGCGGTCTGCTGGGCAGAACAATATCTGTCTAGAAAAAAATTATGGGCTATTTTAGTTGCAAACATCATTGAATATTTTTGAATAAAAAAAGGTTAAAAAAGAAACTATCCTGTAATACCTTACTGGAAGTTGGGGTAGCTTGTCTACTCAAATTACGTTCTCATGACAAAACACATGTAGTTAACTGCTTATCGATTCAAGCGAACCTTAGAAAAAAAGATACTCCTCTTAAAGAAACAACTCTATCTTCATAACTCTTATTTGTTCTTTAACAGTGCAGTTAAAAAGATGACTAAACAAAATTGTGATTTTTTTTCGCTTTTCTCTCTCATATTTTTCAATCTTTACCTTTGTTGGCAATAACTTTTTCTTCAATTTTTTGACATTAGCTTGCAATTACAACCATTTTGTTGGCTTTTTAATTTAACAGTCAGAACAAGTACATATTTGTTTGCTTCAATCACTCAATCTGAAAATTTATGAATATCCACCCGAAACAAGTTCAGAAATGTACTGTGATGATAATGATCTTGCGTAGAATGGCACTAACAGTTACAGGTTATCAGAATCCCAATGGGAATCCTATGGGAAACTCGTCTCATCAATTACGAAGACTGCCTGCCATTCGAACGCCGCTACAAGTCTTTCTAATTGCATTAACTATGTCTTTTTTTGCTTCAAAGGACAAATCGAGTTTTAATTTTTTGTAATAGCAAGCTAATAGGTCCTCTACAGCCAGAAATCACCACTTTTTAAATTTGTGAAATATTTTTTATATATATTTCATCGCAAAGTCCAATGTTATTATTAGGAAAAACTGTCTCTTGCCCCTGACTTGGAATATAACTGACAAGAATTCTAGAACGTGAACGCAAGCAATAAGATTAATGATTTTGTACATAGTCCCTGACTAATAAAAACTAAACTAAACGATATATATATATTTTTTTATTTCCTGTTAATTTTTTTGTTTTAAGTTTGGTGAGAAGTCTAATTAACTTTACTTTGTTTCCATGAATGTGTTTATTTTATGCAACAAAATTGTTATTTTGGGGTACTAAAATATACAGTATATGTGCACATTTGATGCCATCTAGTGTTCTAAAGAGACAGGTCACTCAGTACTCTGTTATTTCCTGTTTTTGCTCTGGGAATGTGATAAAGTTAGTATTTGTTTTGCAGCATTGATTAAACCGTTGTTTGTCTATTGACTTAGATTGAGACCAGATCACATTTTATGACCAAATCAGTTAGAAATAATGGTGTTTTCAACAGATAGAAAAAAAAAATCTTCCCATTTTCTTCCATTTGGACTGGAACTGTTTATCTCTGACATGACAAACGGGAAAGAGGATCAACTTGAATAATGTGTTTGATTGAGGAGGCAGTGGAACAGCAACAGACCTGCTCAGTTTGTATCAGTGTGAAAAGAACTGTTCAATGTCAGTCTTACCTCTGGTTTTCAGGAGAAGTTTCTTCTCGAAAGCAACAGGCCAGTCTTTGGACCTGTCACTTCTCCATAGACACAGGTCTAGGAGCAGGTTTAGGTCTGGGTTTAGACCCGGGGCCAGGTCCAGTTGGATCCATGTCAGAAAAGAAAAACATTAGAACATGCAGGTGAGACTGGTTCTATGGCAGTGGTTCCCAGCCTTTTCTGTCTTGTGTAAACTTGTCTCACAGTCCAAGGACTTCCAAACTTGAATATGAGGCAAATAAATCAGTTTACTATATTACTATACTATATAGTCTATTGTCATCATTCCCAAACTTTTTAGAGTTGTGACTCCACTATTGGCCAAGAGATTGCCCGAGGCCAACAATAATATCTCACACAAAATAATATAGATTGTATTTCCTTTCAGATTAAGATGCAAAAACAGCAAAATAATAATGTCTGTGGTGTTTTATTGTCACTGGTTTGACTTGTTTTTAAATGTCCCTGTAGCACTTTGAGATTTCTTTGAAATGTAAGGTGCGTTACAAATAAAATTGATTATTATTATTATTATTATTTTGTTTAAAAAAGTAAATTAGTCAATTAAGGATATAAAGTTAGTTCATACTCAGTTTTCTGTCATGCTTGTGTGGATAGCCTTTACAGTCCCCCCTGATGAACCCCTGAGGCCCCCAGGAGGCCCACAACTCTGACGAGGTGAGCCCAAACTTTGGACTGGAACTGTTTAACTCTCACATGACAAAACAGGAAAGAGGATCAACTTGAATAACGTGTTTGATTGAGGAAGCAGAGGCACAGTAACAGCCCTGCTCAGTTTGTCTTTGTTTATCAGCGTGAAAAGAACTGTTCAAATGTCAGTCTTACCTCTGCTCTTCATGACAAGCTTCTTTAAAAGCAACAGGCCAGTCTTTGGACCTGTCACTTCTCATAGACACACAACTAGGAGCAGGTTTAGGTCTGGGTTTAGACCCAGGGCCAGGTCCAGGTGGGTCCATAGTGTAGGAGTTGGAAACAAAAGACGAGTTTGTTTGAACAGAACGTAGAGATGTCTCCTATTTATATAAACAACACTTTACATAAACTACCGGTAGTTCTAAGCATTTACTTGTTTTACACATTTCAATAAAATAGGTTTCAACAGGACTTTCATTTATCTTTACTTCAGTACTTTTACCAGCTGTGATTCTTGGTTGCACATGAACTATAGATATGAATTCTAAAGTGTATCATAACCAAATCTGGTCTAATTCACACAACATACTGTATATACAATAGTACAGTAGTTATTGTTTGACAGATAGAACTTTGAGACCACACTTGTTCCTTACTTGAAAGTTTTTACAGTTTACATAAAATAGTGTGTATTGAAGACAAAAACTGGTTTCTTTTAATAACTTTATATAGTAATTTCATGTAACAAAACCTGCTGATATTATCAAAAGAGAAGGCAAAAGATCTAATTTATTGACTCATAAAAGTATATGCTATTTTCAGACCCTAAATCATGACATTGTTATTTTTTATCATATGTCGAGAAATACTCACTGCAGTGTCAGCGTCGTCTCTGGACAGCTTTGTTGTACTTCCTCTTTCTACAGTCACAACAGGTAACCCGGCCCACATCCTTTCTCTGGGACTGAGGTGCAGTGGCGGTGAGCTGCAGCAGAGGGCGCCACACTCTGTCTGTGAATGAAGCAGTCGTTTTATTGAACTCATAACAGTCTTTGATTGAACTGTTATTGAAGTGATAAACTGGATAAACTGAAGAAAACAGATGGAAGGAACATGGATGGATTAAAGAGATGAAACATTAGAGATGAAATGAGCAGATCATAATGCACTGACTCCCTTTAAAAACCTTTGTTCAATTGTGATTAAAACGCAGGTATTTATGATTCTCAAATTTCAACTTTACTTTGGAAAACATGTAAATATAAATATAGCCCACTTTTACATTAATCACACTAGGGAGGCTTTTGAAATGTTATAAAATGCTTTTCTGTTGGTTTATGTATTTATTTTAATTGCTTTACGACGTGCATTATTATATTTAAGCTAGTTTAATCTAACCTAGACCCACCCTTTTAGCAACTTCATGCTTTAAATGTGCTGTAAACAAGTATTTCCCACATAACATTATAACTGATTCATGAACAAAATATGACGTTTATTTAAATTATAGTATTTTGCGTAGCTTTTCGTGCACGTTAATATAAATATATCCAACGTATAATTTATAATTATAAACAGGGTGCGATTTGTCAAAAAAACAGAAGGGGGATAGAAAATTAGAAGTCATTCTACACGCGCACCACGTGCACGCGCGCTACACGCATGCGCACCACGTGCACGCGCGGCACTACAATCGCGTCTCTCCTTCCATGCCCATTCCGTTTCTTTTCCACTCGCAACTAACAGGCTTCTGGCGCGCACTGGCACGTTTCCTCCCAAAAGGAACAGACTCCATTCAGTGCATAAAGCTCCGCAGAGCCCCGGGTTTTTCCTCCCTCTCAGCGCAGCTCTCGCGGCACCGGGTTATACAAACAGGAGCAACCTGCGTGAAGTTGGCCCCCCATTAAACGCACATCTACACAAAAACTATGTCAATCGTTTGTGCTTCGTTTGTGCTGTTTTGTGCTGCAAAAAGTTTCGTTTGTGCTGCTTTAGTTTTTGAGATATTAACGATTCTTTTATAGGTCAAATTAGGGTCACGCAGCCCCCCATTTAGCTTAAATAAGCACCAAAACAGCTCAAAATGGTGTCATTCGTTAGTGCTTCGTTTGTGCTGGTTTGTGCCATTAAAAGTTTCGTTTGTGCTGTTATGATTTTAAAAATATGAGCAATTTTATTTTCGGCCGATGACGTCATTCAGCCTCCACAATGTTAAATATCGCTCAAAAACAGCAAAAAATATATAAATCAGTTGTTTTTCGTTTGTACTGTGCATATTTACTTTTTATTAGCTTATTTAAAAAATAAAGAAATATATATTTTTTGCGGCAATAGTAAGACGTCACTTCCGGCCAGCTGTTCGCAGCAGCGTGAGGAAAACTCGTGGAAATCTAAGCAAAACAACAAGTCTGACCATCACGGGTGAACTAAAAGTATGTACCAGACTTATATTATCGTTTTTGATTTATACCGCTGCTTTGAGTGAGATTTCCACAAGTTTTCCTCGGGTTAGTGCGAGATAGTCTGGTCCGGAGGGACGTAAGTGAGCTGGTTGCCATGGTAACGAGTTTATTTCTGTTGTTAATCGGGCCTAAATTGTTATAGATTTTTTTGTTTTAACCTTTACCCAAACCTTTTTTCTAAACTTACCCATCACCCTAACCCTTTGCCTAAACTTAATCGTTCTTCTAAACTTATTCGTCGTCCCTCTGGACACTACTATCTAGCATTTACCTTTTCTTCCTCGCGCTGCTGCAGCCGGAAGTGACGTCCCACTATTGCCGCAAAAAATATGTTTATTTATTTTTAAATTTGCTAATAAAAAACTAAATACGCCCAGCACAAAACAGTAAACGAAAAACAAATGATTTATATAATTTGTTGGTGTTTTTTGAGCGATATTTAACATTCTGGAGGCTGAATGACGTCATCGGCCGAAAATATAATTGCTCATATTTTTAAAACCGTAACAGCACAAACGAAACTTTTAACGGCACAAACCAGCACAAACGAAGCACAATCGATTGACACCATTTTGAGCTGTTTTGGTGCTTATTTAAGCTAAATGGGGGGCTGCGTGACCCTAATTTGACCTATAAAAGAATCATTAATATCTCAAAAACTAAAGCAGCACAAACGAAACTTTTTGCAGCACAAAACAGCACAAACGAAGCACAAACGATTGACATAGTTTTTGTTTAGATGTGCGTTTAATGGGGGGCCAACTTCACGGAGGTACAGGAGCAGTGCAGTTCGTCACTTAATACGAGTCTTTTCCCGCCTTGAATCGCATCGCACTTCAACATTTTCGTGTCTCTCACTTTGTTCCTGACTTGATTTTCCCGCTCTGCTTTGCGCACAGTCGTGGATTAAACCATAATCTCACAGGGCAGAGGACAGAGCAGCAGCACAGCGGCTCTGAGTGACCAAACCCGAGTATAAATGACAGCGCTGAAGAGAGAGAGAGAGATCTGCGCGGCGGCGCCTATGTTCATTATTGAAATCTGTCCATTTAAACTATACTTGTGGTCGCAGACAAAGTTAGAGGAATAGCCAATCAGAAAAGAACTGTGTGTGAAAGTGTGGCGTTATTGGCTGTTATGAGAGCTGCCTGTTGAGCGGAGGAGCAGCACCGGGAGAAGGAAAAAACATCGATGTGACTACGCTGGGATTGATAGAACACTTTGAAAACTAGAATATGAAGCACAGTCTTTGTTATTATTTATCCCCCCTACAAATAATACAAGATAAAAGCAGAAGGAGGGATAGGGAAAATATAAGCAGAGAGAGGGACAGACAAACCAGAGGTAGGGATAATCCCTCCCATCCCCCCCAGCAAATCGCACCCTGATTATAAAATAGTGTAAATGAAAAATACAGTCCTACAGTGGGCAGGTACGTGAGCTCTGACTGACGCGGGAGGTAAGAAGCTCCTGGTTTAATAACTTTACTTTGCGGATTTTTCACTGTTAAAAACCAAAACTAGGACTGTGTTTGTGCATTCAGTTCAAACGAATATTTGTCGTTTTGTTTGTAAGTGTTCAGCGCGAATTTGTGCTGATTTACATAGCTTAATTCGACATTTTAGTCTTTCAGTTATTCCAGTCAACAGTTAATTAACGTTAGCTTAAATTCGCGGCGGTTTTTGGTTGATTTTCTCTGTTTTCTTCTGTTTTAGGAGCTGTTTTTGGAGCAGCGTGGACACAAGACTCACCTTCATTTCCATCTCAAGCAGGTTTCTGATCAAATAGTTTCCTGAGACGTTTGTTTTATTGACCAATGTTATTTCATATGAGGTTTGAATTTGTTAAACTATTGTCAAATGTAATAGATATTGAGCTTACAGTTAGCATAGTAATTAGTTAGCATCTTATCTAAATTTGAAAATAGATAATTGTCTGTTTAAGCCTGACTGTTTTTACTATTATGTGTGTTACATTTGGATAAACTAAAGTGTGACTTGTGTTGAGCTAAAATGGTTTCTCTTTCTAAGATTAAACACAGGAAAGACGTCCAACTTTGACATAACTGCATAAACTAAGCTCTGTTTGTGGCCACAGACACATAATGAACATGTTTTATAAACTGGGTTTCCACAATGAAAGTCTTTTAATAGATTTTTGCCATAAACAAGGCCTTCAGATGCATTAAGAAGCATTACATTAAATTCCTGCAGACATTAAATGAAAAATACCATAATAAGTTTACCCAAGCAACATCATAATTACAGTAACGTAAGATATATAAATGTAGTTTGGGCTTAAAACCCATATTTGATTGTATTTCTTCAACCTAACTAACTAGAAACTAAATAAAATCACGTCATGTACAATGTAAAAGACTTGGGTCAAAACATTTAATTGCTTTGTTTAAACTTTATTCTGATTCCAAAAGAAAATATAGTAATTTAGACGTAATAAACTTAATTTGAGGTTGCAGGCATTACAGTAAAACTCTTGAAATTCTGTATTAAAAGCACTGAATTTGCTTTGCTGAAAGTGCATATAACCTGTGTATAGTTTAACCAGTTTAATTGAAGGTTGTGCTAAAATCGGACATTGACAGAGGCTATACTTGCATTGACCTTTGACCTCTGCTCTCCAGGATGGTGTGGTCACTGCAGCGCTGGAGCGACGCCTGAAAGGAGGAGCATGGAGAGAGTCTACAGCCCAGAGCTTCAGGCCTGGCTAGCTCTGTCTGCGGAAACCTAGCGGTGATAACGAGCAGTCAGCGTTTGCCAGGAGGTGAGTACCGTTCATAACACACTTCAGATCAGAGCGCGCTGGATTCTGAGCGTTTCATTGGTCGAGGGACGCTCCACCAGACTTGACTTAAGGTATTGAAAGTTAAATGTTATATTTATTAAAAGGGGCAATAATAGAGTAAGTTAATTGTAGACACAAGCTTTGGGTTTTGATCCTTAGTTACTGTTTTGGTGAGTGACTGACACCACTTAAAGGTCATTAAACTGTACCTAGCTCATCCATATCTACTCCCTGTAACTGTACAAGTACTCAAGCAGGGTTCACACTTGAAATCTTTGGTATGGCTTTGTACAAAATTGTTTTCAAGGTTAGGATAGCTGAATGTTGGAGAAGGTGCTTGAAAATGCATGAAATGAAAACATGCTAATCCTACACAAGTTGACAATAAACAGCGCTATAGTTTTCAATGTGTTACTTTGACGTACTCTCTAAAACAACAGATACGACTGCTTCAAGCTCTAAAAACATTCTCAAGATTCTGAGAGTTCATATATCGAGAGAAAATATTACGTTATTAAGTTAATATCTGAAACTTCACTTGGAAAATAATTGGAAATGTGTTATTGTCCAAATGCCTGAAGTCTGAGCTGACCTACTTAAGAGTTTCAGACACTAACCTGTTTTAACCTGAAGGTAACATGTCTTTATTCCAATCTTAGGATCATTTGTTACTGTTTATGTTTCTGTTGTAGTATGAATGTTTTATTAAATGTTTGACTTTGTCTTTGTCCTTTTTGTGGGAGAAATGTTTTACTCTATGAAAAAGTCTCTGGAAAATATAAAATACAAACAAGTCGGTAATTTGAATGGAAAAGTTTCTTAAGTTAACATAAAGTTTCGTTTTTGCCACAAGGAGTTTTACGGAACAAAAACTGTAAATTAACAGGCTGGAACAGTGACGGAGAAAATACAAACAGTTTGCTGGTCATTTTTTGCCAGTAGAAATTCCTGTTTTTTTTTAAAGTACCAATTTCCTGCAATTGCCATTAAAGAGGAGTGACAAACATTCCACCGGCCACAGTCCACAACCTGGTCCGCTCTGTGTGAAGGAGATGTGCTGCACTTAGGTCTGGGCAACATTGTGATACAAATCAAATCGTGAGCTCATTCCTGTGACAATTTGCTTTTTTCTTGAAATCGTCATTGTGTGATTTTCCACGATCTTGTTTCAAAGTCTCTTATAATTTTTAAGGTTGTTGTTTTTTGGGCTGCACGTTCAAGTCATAAAAGAGGTGAATTTTAGCCAGTTTTCAAGTTTGATTTACAAAATATATCCATTGTGACTAAAACTTGGATTCTTAGCATATGTTCATAGTTAAAAGTGGTTGTTAATATTAGAAAAAGTATTAAAATATGCCTAAATCATTAATACTTGTTTAGTGGCAACACAAACTTTTATTGAAGGGCTGAGGGACATTTTGAGCGCACTACTTTTTGACCCACGGAATATTCGGACACAGCCTAAGTGACATCAGCTTGTATTGGCCACTCAAAACTGAACACTGATTACACCCACTTGCTGTCAAACTAATCACACTCTGCTCTCTATTCTTAGCTCCTCTTTTTACCTTTTCCCAATGCTTTTCGATGAGTTTGCTGTGTTTGAAATGTGTTAGCGGGTGGAGTTTAGGGGGTGAGCTTCACTTTAAATAGAACTTAGGCGGCCCTCTGGTGGTTTTCACTAAGAGTCCACAAACAAATATGTGGACTCTTAGTGAAGCTGAAGCTCTGTAGTTTTGGCCTCTGGTTCTGATTGTTCTGCACAAAATTACATTTAAACTCTACACATATTTTCTTTGGTAAATACAGTAAAAGGAGCAGTAAAGCTGGTATCACATCCTGAGCCTGAATGACACTAGAGTTGGCAGATTTATTTGAACAATTCCTCTTGTAAAACTGAAACAGTTTTAATTAAAATTAGTTTAGAGGCTTGTAGTAACATACACACTTTAGATGGGCCCATTAAAAAGCCTGGTTGGTTCTTCCCAGAATGACTAATCTGTAAGGATGTGTTTTTGTTTTTTGTTTTTCAAAAAGTGTCAGGGCCCACAGATGGGCAATTTATCTCTTTCAAATAAAATTTATAAAATCAATAAAACATGGACATCAATTAAAAGGACCTGTAGATCAATGCATTTATTTGACTTCTGTTGTTTACATCAGATTTATTTGATTGGCTCAGTTTATATTTTCACTAAAATCCAAAAAAGAATGAAGAAAAGAGGAAATATTTATGTTATAAAAGAGTCACAAAGGTCCACCAGGAGGCGCTCTCCTCAGATCCACCACAGACACAGAGGAACCTACATCCCACAGTCTAAATCCAGGAAACAGAGGCTCAGTGAAGGAGCAGCTGGAGGTGTGGAGGTGGGACAGTTTTCCATCAGAGCTGACGTCATAGAAGGACAGAGATCCAGCCTCAGAGTCCAACAGCACAGATACTCGACCTGAGGGACGTGAGAAGGAGGAGAGGAATGTGTGTTTGTTGTTGTGCTGGAAATAGTAATGTCCATTACTGATCCACAGACTCCAGGACTGATCATTGCATCCAAACACAGTCTGATCTTCACATCCTCTCCGTCTGATTCCTCTGTAACTCACTGCTATGTCAACCACCCTCCCGCTCCAGTCCACCTCCCAGTAACAGCGCCCCCTCAGGCCAGTGCAGCTCAGGACCTGTGGACAGTCTGTAAATCTGTCCTCATGACGTGGATACTGCTGCTCTTCTCTCACTCTGGTCACTGTCTGTTTGTCCTCAGACAGTTTGAGTTCTCTGTGAGCTGAGTTAGATCCAGAGAAAACTCACAGGAATCTGTGGACACAAATGTAACCCAGGTTAAAAGTCAAATTTTATTCCAAACCTGCTTTAAAATCGCTGTATTTAAAAGTTATGTTTATGTATCTTTTTACGCCCTCCAAGTCCCTATTTACACCTGCGTCTGCCTTATGTGACTTACGTAGCCACGCACCTCTAATCATGTGACTGCGCTCCACCAGTAGCAGCCTACTGACTGTTTTTTCAACCTTCATTGGCAGCTCCAAATGCAGCTGCAAAAAGGTCTGTATACTGTATACCATATTTATCTAATATTATGCCTCTGTAAGTTAAGCAGCTTATCTTTAGCCATTTTAGAGCTTGCATCCGGTCTGTGGGGAGTCATACCCGCCACTATGTGGGTAGGGCTGGGCGGTATACCATTTCATACTGGACACTGGTGTGTGTGGTTTTTTTTTTAATGATAAATTTTTGATACACCAGTGTGTATATATATCCAGAACAAAGAGCGGCGGAATGTCGCGCCGCGAAATGTCGGGCCACAGCATAACGCGCTGATCCCACTCCAGGTCCGCTTCGACTTCTAGATCAGTTGCTACAGCTGTTTTAATGAATGAAGACCGTTCCACATACTCCGTATTCGCTGCGTAGGGCTCCGCCTCAGCTCTGTATCTCTGTTGCCGCCCGACCAAAAATAGAGATCAAGTAGAGATACAGTAATTGTGTACAATAATCCACATATACGGTGTCAACACCAAAAGAAATATCCTGCCTCAGCCTCTTCCTTAATTACTACTTCTAGCTCCAGCAGACTTTCCATTATGTAGCACTTGTGTCAATAAATATGCTAGAATATCTTTAAGTATAAGATTCAACTCCATAAATAGTAATGTTGCAGTACGACACAGTAATACATGTGAAATAGGCTAGTAGTAGTAATAACAGAAGTAAGGTGTCGACTCAATGAGGGGACGGCAAGAGACTGAATTGTGATTTGGTGAGGCACCATATATTATGTGAAAAGTAAAAAGATGTAAATGACAAACAACATAGAATAATAACAAATAGCGAAATGAATGGCCATTCAGGTATTTACAATGATCAGAAATTCAGTTCAAAGTTCAATTCAAGAAGCAAAATATCAGGAGTCATCTAATTGCATTAAGCCAAAACAATTATATCGAGAGTCCGGCAGTAGTTTGATGCTTACATCGAGTGTCCAGCAATTGATTAATGCTTATATCGAGTGTTCATCAGTTGGAATCAATTGCACAATAAATATATCGAGAGTCCAGCAAATTGTGCAAATAGCTAAACCAACTACTTTGCGCAACCCACACAGTTAATTCATTACACCCACGGCTGGGTGTGCCCAGTGTCCAGAGGAGAGGTGAGTGCAATGGGCGTAGAAGTGAGTGGGGTGAGTTTATCGGGCCTCTAAGAGCCCCTACCGGACTGGAGGGAACTCTAGACTCTGCAGTTGACTCAGTTCATTGGGCTCTGTAGGCTCTAGGCCTGCTCCAGCTCTGCCATCGGATTCCAGAATCCTGGCCTATTCTGCTGACTACACCTCATACACAAACCGGATAGGCGTGATACAGGCCGCGATAGAGGGCTCCAGAGCTCGATCTCTCATCCAGCTTCCCCACTGCACTTAACTAGACTAAATCACCGCGCCATATAAACCAACACGATTGGCTGCGCCGCGTCACGTGACCATGTGACGTCACGGGAAGGACAAGCTCTCATTGGTTAATCAAGTCACATGACCTAATGACGTCATACTTTCCCAGGAAACCATTAAAATAGCGCGAGATTTTAGAGACAGCAGACACATGAGGAGGAGCGCTTGGAGAGAGAGAGATGAGAGGGAGAGAGAGGCAGGCAGGAACAGTATTTGTCACCTGGTTACATATATCTTCTGATTTAAGGCCAGCACACACACCGGGCTCGCGGCGGCGCCGGCGGCGCTTGACAACGCGCCGTGATTCGGTTTTGTTTGTTTCCGTCGCGGCGCTGCCCAGGAAATGACCCTGCCGGCACCCGTAGTTTCTTCTTCTATGATTTAATTAGTGTATAGTAGTTAACTTGTCAGCGCTATTTCGTTAACAGTGATGAACGCGAAATGCCTTTCATTATTTAGGACATATTATCATATTACTCACCCATTACGACCGCGGATCGTTGAAAAATAACGCCGAGCGTTGCGGCATTTGGTGAGTGTTGACGCTTGGGTCTGGCGCACGGCTAGTGACGTGCCGCGGCGTGCCGCGCTTTGGTGTGGGTGCCTTTAGTCCAACCAATACAGCTACTTTTTTCTATAGTTTGTTATCAAGTAATTATCCATTACTGACTTACTCAATTTGGAGGAATCATTTTCAGCGCTCACCGGATCTACATGGTTTTCAGTCCAAGACTTCAAGTCAGGCTACTACCAATTTGTAATGCATGATGCAGACAAACAAAACAGCTTTGTTACACCCCTCGGTTACTGGGAATTCAACCGAATGCCCCAGGGAGTAACCAATGCACCCTCAACGTTCCATGAGTTGATGGAAAAGTGTATGGGTGAGCTTCACTTGAAATCCACATGTTTTGAATGACTTGATAATTTTTTCCAATACATTAGAGGAGCATGACAGTGCTGCTGAGAGTGCTGAGCCGTCTACAACAGATGGTTTGAAACTTTCACCTGAAAAGTGCAAATTCTTTTAGACATCAGTCAAGTACTTGAGACACTTAGTTTCATCAAAAGGTGTTGAAACCGACCCAGAAAAAGAGTCAACACTCAAATCCTGGCCAATTCTAACTAACTTTAAGACACTAACCTCTTTTCTGGGATTTGCCAGTTATTACCGCCGTTTTATCAAGGGATATTCAACCATTGCTAAGCCTCTCAATGATTTGACCTGTGGATATTCAACGCCAAGCAAACATTTTCAAGTTCAAACTTCCAAACAACAGTTTGATCCAAAAGAGCCATTCGATTCAAGATGTGCTGACTGTGCTGACTGTCAAAATGCTTTTAAGATAAGAGATAAGATAAGATAAGATAAGATATCCTTTATTTGTCCCACAATGGGGAAATTCCAGTGTTGCAACGCACATTTTAAGAACAGCAGGGAAAATAGAAACATGCAATCAAATAAGATAATAGAAATAAAATAGACTTAAAATATATATAAAGATACAATAATTACAAGACTATTATTTACAATAAATGTTTGCTATGGCACAGTGCAGGATATGACAGGATAAATAGATAAAGTGGCATCAGTATATAGTATATAGTATTATGTACAATATATGACTATGATTATGTACAACTGCAGCAGATGAACAGAATAAATAACCAGTAATAAATATGAGGTAAAAGTATGACGATGTTTATGTACAGAGCAGCATTTAAGGAGGTGTAAATAGAGGTGAATAAATAATAGCAGATAAAGTGACGTGAGTGAGTTGTACCAGAGATGTTTCCATGGTAACACAGTATCGCACAAGATTAAATGTAATGATGTCCAGAGTTAACAGTGTTCGTTGTACAGTCTGACAGCAGCAGGAAGGAAGGACCTGCGGAACCGTTCCTTCACACAGCGAGGGTGAATCAGTCTGTCACTGAAGCTGCTCTCCAGAGCAGACAGGGCGTCCTGCAGGGGGTGAGACTCATGGTCCAGCATAGATGTGAATCTAGCCAGGACCCTCCTGTCTCCCACCTCCCGCACTGAGTCCAGAGGACAGCCCAGGACGGAGCTGGACTTCTTGATGACCTTGTCCAGCTTCTTCCTCTCCCTCTCTGTGATGCTGCTGCTCCAGCAGACCACACCGTACAGGATGGCAGATGCCACCACCGAGTCGTAGAAGGTCCTCAGGAGTGGCCCCCTCACTCCAAAAGACCTGAGTCTTCTCAGGAGGTAGAGCCTGCTCTGGCCTTTCCTGTACAGTGCATCAGTGTTGTGAGTCCAGTCCAGTTTATTGTTCAGATGAACACCCAGGTACTTGTATGAGTCCACTCTCTCAATGTCCCTTCCCTGGATGTTCACTGGTGGCGGGGCAATGGAGTGGCGTCTGCGAAAGTCCACCACCATCTCCTTGGTCTTCCCAGCGTTAAGGAGAAGATGGTTCTGCTGACACCAGTCCACAAAGTCCTGTGTTAGTCCTCTGTACTCTGCATCGTCGTCGTCCGTGATGAGTCCGATGATAGCAGAGTCGTCAGAGAACTTCTGCAGGACGCAGCTGTCCGTGTTGTGTCTGAAGTCTGCAGTGTAGAGGGTGAAGAGAAAGGGCGCGAGGACGGTGCCCTGCGGCGCCCCCCACACTGCAGGTCAGAAGGTCAGACACACAGTCTCGGGCTCTCACAAACTGGGGCCTGTTTGTGAGGTAGTCCAGGATCCACTCTGCCAGGTCACAGTCCACACCGGCCGTCTCCAGCTTGTCCCTCAGGAGCAGGGGCTGGATGGTGTTGAAGGCACTGGAGAAGTCAAAAATAGAATCCTCACAGCGCAGCCGGGCTTCTCCAGGTGGGACAGAGAGCGATGCAGCAGGAAGATGACGGCGTCCTCCACTCCGATGCCAGGTCGATACGCGAACTGCAGCGGATCCAATGCTGAGCTCACGGTGGAGCGAAGGTGGCCCAGGACCAGTCTCTCCAGTGTCTTCATCAGGTGGGATGTAAGAGCCACCGGCCTGAAGCTGCTGAGGTCTTTGGCGTGCGGTGTCTTAGGCACAGGTACCACGCAGGAGGTCTTCCAGAGCTGTGGTACCACCCTCAGCTTCAGGCTCATGTTGAAGACATGCCCCATAACTCCACACAGTTCATCTGCGCAGGACTTCAGGAGCCTGGGGCTGATGCAGTCTGGTCCAGCTGCCTTCCTGGTTTTGATCCTTTTCAGCTCTCTCCTCACCTGGGCTGCTGTGACAGACAGAGCTGGGGCAGGGGGTGGTGTGCTGGGGGGATGGGTGAGTCCATGTGTAGTGGTGAGCTGGGCTGAGGCAGAGGTGTGAAGAGTTGGTGTGGGCCTTTGTCCAGGCGTGGAGGTGAGGGCATGCAGCTGTGTGGGGGAGGGGTGGGTCTTTGATCAAACCTCAGGAAGTGAGAGTTGAGTTCATTGACCCACTGCTGGTCCCCCTCCGTCTGGACAGGGGGGGCTTAAAGCCAGATATGTGTTTTAGGCTCCTCCACACCGCTGAGATATTCTGGTTCTGCAGCTGCTGTTCCATTCTCCTCCTATACGCAGCCTTGGCCCGCCTGATCTTCCTCCTCAGCTTCTTCTGTGCAGTCCTCAGCCCTTCCTTGTTCCCTGACTTGAAAGCCCTCTTCTTCTCCTTCAGCAGGGCTTTAATGTCAGGGTTAATCCACGGCTTATTGTTTGAGAAGCACCGCACCGTCCGGGAGGCACAGTGTTCTCAAAACAAAAGTTTATGTAGTCCGTGATGCACTCTGTCATGGCGTTGATGTCCTCACCGTGTGGGTCACAGAGCTCCGTCCAAACAGTAGTGTCAAAGCAGTCTCTTAAAGCCTCCTCGCTCTCAGGAGACCACCTCTTCACCACACGGGACACCACAGGCTGCCTGTGTACAATAGGTTGGTACACAGGCCTCAGGTGGACGATGTTGTGGTCAGCTCTGCCCAGGGGAGGGAGGGCGGATGAAGAATAAGCCTCCTTGGCATTGACAAAAAATAAGTCCAGAGTTTTATTGTCTCTTGTGAGGCAGGTGACATACTGGGTGAATGTTGCAGGACAGATGCAGGGGAAGAGTGGTTAAAGTCCCCAGAGATGAGAAAGAGGGCCTGTGGGTGCTGTGTTTGTAGGGTGCTGGTGCATGAGAGCAGCGTCTCACAGGCAGTCTCGGCGTTAGCAGAGGGAGGCACGTACACAGCTATCACAATAACATGTGTGAACTCCCTGGGCAGATAGTATGGCCTCACGCTAACAGCCAACAGTTCGATGTCCTTGTTACACCGCTGCTCTTTCACTACACAGTGTCCAGGTTTGCACCACTTTTCATTCACAAACACAGCCAGGCCCCCTCCCTTCTTCTTACCACTCTCAGCGGTCCTGTCCGCGCGCAGCAGATGAAAGTTATCCATTGCGATGGCGGAGTCGGGGATGTGCGTCGTTAGCCATGTCTCCGTGAAAAGCATGAGGCTGGTGTCCCTGTACTCACGCTGGTACCGCGTCAGCGCCGCAAGCTCGTCCGTTTTGTTGGAGAGCGACCTCACGTTTCCCATGATGACGGAGGGGAGCACAGGTCTGAAGCGCCTCTTCTTTTCCCGGAGCTTACGTCCCGCGCGGCAGCCTCTCCGTGTCTTCTTTAGCAAATCCGCGGGGATTTCGTGCCGGTCCCTCGGCAACACAGCAGCGCTCCGCAGCGCCAACAGCTGTTCCTTTGTGTAGACGAGGGGGGCTCGGGGTCCGACGCACATCTTCGTCGTGGTTTAGGTGATAAACCAGTCGTGAAAAGTTAAAACAAAGTTACGGCAAAGTGCGTCTTTGCTTCGTAACTTAACAAAGTGTATTTACAAAAAAGTGCAAGCAAAAAGAAAAGTTAAGAGCAAAAAAGTGGGAAAGTAAGAGAGAGCGTTGCAACCAGCTGCGGCTCTCACCAGCGCCGGAAGTTTTTCAACCTTGGTTGAAAAACTCACCAGTGTACCCATTCTGGAGTTTGCGAATCGAAACGCCCATATATTATTCATACTGATCAGTAGTGGCTCCTGACTATTTTCTTTTTAGGTGCTATAGTTAATATATAATATAAGTTATCAAAACCCAATACCCACACTTACAGTATATTGTTTAATCAACTAATCAGTATAATACAAATTTACATTAATAATAATAATAATGCATTGGATTTATACAGCGCTTTTCAAGACACCCAAAGACGCTTCACATTCTGCATTATTCATTCATTCCACACTCGGTAGTGGTAAGCTACTATTGTAGCCACACCTGCCCTGGGGCAGACTGACAGAAGCTAGATTACTAGGTAGCATTGGTGTACAATCAAATGGCATGTGGCCAATGTCTGTCAATAAAACTATAAAATCAAGATCCAGACCAGTAAAATGCATAAGCAGGATTTGTATTTATAATATATCTTTTTGTTAATATTAGGGCAAAGAATTGATAAAAAAAAATTAACAAAAATTTTTTTTTTTTTTCCCGCATACCCTTGTTAAGCGCAACTAATCAAATTTTTTCTTTGTTTTGATGTTTTAAATTGCTATTTTATATATTTTATACTGAAGCCTTTTGGTCTGATTTAGGTAATAATATTTTTTATATATTTATAATATTATATATTGAAAATAATACACATGTCCTATAATGAAGTCCTGCTCCTTTGAGAGGCTCATCTGTCTCATGTTGGATTTGACTCACAGAACAAGGTCATTTATATGAACGAGAGATCGTTCAGATACAAACAAACTGATATGCGTGGCACAGAGCAGTGGTACAGAACAGAAGATCGCGGCATGAGACCATAAAATGGCAGAAAAGAACGCAACAGGAAAGGGCGCAGCAAATTGGTCAGGACCTGTACGTCTCCAGGACTCGAGTGCGTGCAAGTCGGATAGCAGCTGACCCTTCTCACCCTGGACACAGACTTTTTGAGCCACTCCCCTCGGGCAGGAGGCTACGGTCCATCCGGACCAGAACCTCACGTCACAAGAACAGTTTCTTTCCCTCTGCTGTAGGACTCATGAACACTCCATAAACCTGCGACTATGTTGATCTCCTGCATTGTCACTTTAACAGTCATATCATCATCTGTCACTTTATTTATTCGTCCATTTATTCATTCATGTTAGTATTATCCTATCTCTTGTACTGACAGATTGCACTATTGTTCTGATTACTGTGTATATTTTTTATTGCCTAATTTTTATTGCCCTATTTTTGCATGCCCTTATACTTGATATTTTTTACTCTTTAGATTTTTTATCTCTATTTGTGTTTCTGTGTTACACTACTCACAAAAAGTTAAGGATATTCACCTTTTGGGTTAAATTTCACGACGAGCCTAAAATGCATTCAAACCTCTACAGGTCAACTTAATGTGACCTTCTCTAAGCTTTTGAATGCACATATCCAACTGTTAAAAAGTTTCAGTAATTTTGCACAAGTTGCTGTTCTCTAACAATGAGCTTAACAACAAAAATCACAGCAGGTCTGTGATCCTTGAATTGACCAATAAATGTCCCGGTTCAATTAGAGTTGGTGTTTAAACAGTCGTCCTCATCATGCTGTTCACATTTTGACATCATGAGACCAAGACGACACCTAACAATGGGTCAACAGTCCCTGGCCATTGCGATGCTTCAAACAGGACGTTCTCAGACGGAAGTGGCCACTGAGCTTGGAGTGTCACAGAATGTCATCAGCAGGTTCAACAGAGATATCGAGAGACTGGAGGAGCCACAGAAAGGCGTAGAAGTGGACGTTCTTTGGCCACATCCCGTGCTGATGACCGCTACATTGTGAAAACTGCCCTGAGAAACCGGATGATGAATGCCACACAACTCCAGACACGTTTAGGAGAGGTGAGAGGCACCCAAGTGTCACGTCAGACCATTCAAAACCGTTTACATCAGTGTGGTCTGCGTGCTAGACGACCTGCACGGGTACCTGACCACACCACAGGCACAGGCATCATCGTCTTGCATGGGCCAGGGAGCATTTACACTGGACGAGGGACCAGTGGGCCTCAGTGCTGTTCTCTGATGAGAGTTGAGTCACGCTGAGCAGAAATGATGGCCAAAAACGATGTTGGAGACGTCAGGGAGAGTGCTATGCATCAGCCACTGTTGTCACCAGGCGAGCTTTTGGTGGTGGTGGCATTACAGTGTGGGCAGGGGTGTCCAGTTGGTACAGAACTGCCCTACACTTTGTGACAAGCCCATACTACCTGAATAACATCATTAATCCAGTGATTGTGCCCCTACATGAACAACACAGGCCTAATTTCATCTTCATGGACGACAATGCTCCTGCTCATCGAGGTCGCATCATCAGGGAACGGCTGTTGGAGACTAGTGTACCTCAAATGGAATGGCCTGCACTTTCTTCAGACCTGAATCCCATTAAAAACCTGTGGGATCAGCTGAGTCACCGTGTAGAGGCTCAGAACTCTGCACCCCAGAACCTCAGCGACCTGGGGCTGTCCTTCAGGAAGAGTGGAATGCCATGCCTCAGCAGACAATAAGTTGTCTTGTGAACAGCATGAGACGTTGCTGTCAAGCTGTAATTGATGCTCAAGGGCACATGACGAGATACTGAGACATGTAAATTTTTCGTTGTGATGTAACTACCATTGTTGTTACCTTTTGTTTCAATAAAAGTTTTGAAATGAGTAAATCACCAGTGCATTCTTCTACTTAAATGTGTTACTTTCATGATATGATATTATTGTAGCATTAACTTGTTGCATTTTCCATAAATTCCACCTGAAAGCCAAATATCCCTAACTTTTTGTGAGTAGTGTATATGTTGCACATTAGCACCGCAGCAAGTTCCTAGTCTGTGAATTCTGTTTGTTCACTGACAATGGCAATAAAATTCTTCTGATTCTGATTCTGATTCTGAGCACGTGAGAACGCAACAGGAAAGAGCACGGGAGAACGTAGAAATCTTTTTTTAGTTTGGCTAAAGCAATACACTATATAAACAAAGAAGCCATGCATTTGTTTTTTCTCTGGTTTCACCTTATGTGAGTTATTGTGCATAGTATTTTTGGGGAAATACGTACAAAAGCTACTTACAACCTCTCTTCATTCTGCAAAAACGGGCCATAAGATTAATAAACAAGGTAGGGTATATTGAACACACCAATCCTCTGTTTATAAAGTCAAAAATATTAAAATTGTTTGACATAGTGGAATTTCAAATATTGCGATACATGTAAAAAATTAGACAAAAACTATTACCAGACCATTTAGTAAATATGTTTAGTGATAGAGACAACAAATATACAGTATTTTAAGAGACAACTTAAACTTCAAAACTGAGAGACAGAACAACAATGAGACAAATGTGCATAAGATTCAAGGAAGTGAAACTATGGAACAAACTTAGTACAGCAACAAAACAATGTCCAAACAAACTATTTAAAAAGGAAAAAATATGAATAAATGGTGATGTAAATAAAATCCCAATGTACGTAAAAGAAATAACGTACAAGTATATGTCTTTGCTAATGATAAAGACTGAATATCACAGAGAGACACATGTTGTAGCACTCACCTGAGAACGGGGGTAGGATTAAATAAGTTTTGCTTCCTCCTACACACTTTCGAACATGCTTAATTTTTTATAAATTTTTTATGAACTTTGTATTTTTATTTTACTTATGTATTTACTGTTTTTTACGTTCAGCATCTCGCAAATGTTCGAAATAAATAAATGAATAATAATAATAGTTCGATACGGGCCGGGAGATGCGGCGGATCGCGGCAATGGTGTCTGGAAACTGCACGACCACGCATGTCACGCAAGCACACGTACAGAAAGAAGAAAAGGCAGAAGGCGCTTGTCCTGACGCGGTCTGAGGCTGACATGTGCGCAGCTGCACAGGAGGAGCAAGTAAAATTAATCGATGCGTCAATTTATTTTGACGCAATTAAAAGAAAAAATTAACGCACTGCGTTAACGTGATAATTTTCCCAGCCTTAGTTAATATTTAAGACAATAAAACCATAGACATGGATGTCATGGTTGAAAACAACTACAGAAAATATACTATACTTATATAACTTACAAAAATACACGGTTATACATTTTCCCACCTTTTGTTGTAACTTGTTTATTTGTTTTTTTTATTTGGATTCCCATTAGTCTTTACAGGAGTAAAGACTATTCTTCCTGGGGTCCAAGCAGACAATAAAATTTGCAATAAAACATTACATTTTATAAAAAGTGTACTCAATCTAAAAGTAAACACAATCCTGTTACAGTTCACAGTACATCAGAAGATATTCATAAATAATGCAAGTCCAAAGATCAATGACATACACTATCAGCATCACTTACTAATTAACTTCTGCAATTTTTAAAATGTGTCTTTAACAATATTTTAAAGCAAGATTTATTGGCCTGAATAATTAACGATTCAGGGAGTCCATTCCACAGCACTATCACTTTGTACATGACAGTTCTTTTCAGAGCATTTGTTCTGGGCAGTGGCAGTGTAACACGGCCCTGAGAAGCATGTCTTGTATTATAACCATGCTGATGACTAGAGAACCTAAGCTGTGCAAAAAGACTTAAAGGCTTCTGTGATATAAACACATTTCCTAAAAATAAAGTGAGGCTACAGGCCAGTCATTCTTCAACAGTGAACCAGGAAAGCCTATCATGCATAACACTCACACTGGTCCTAAATGGACATTGCAGTGCAAGGCGAGCTGCTCTGTTCTGGATTAGTTGTAATTTAGAAAGATCACTCTTTGAAGCACTCGACCAATTTACTGAGCAATAATCCAGGTGTGAGAGGACAAGAAAATGAATTACTAATTTCAGTGTTGAAAAGGGTAAGACATTTGCACATCCCCTTATATTTGAAATAGCTGTACTCATTTTTGCAACAATGTTTTTTATATGTGAAGTCCAAGATAAACTTGAGACAGTTTTAACACCCAATAATTTGGCTTCATTCACCTGTTCAATGCCAGCATCTTGCTTAAATTATGGCCTGACTTCACACCGGAATTTTTGAACCCAAAACCATAGATTTAGTTTTTAAAACATTAATTCTTAGCTTATTTTCAGTAGCCCAATTATTAATTATATCAAGATCCCGTTGAAGAAAGTTATTCAAATCATCCCTTGTTTTTGCTGTTACATCATCTGCATAGACAACAATCTGAGCAATTTTCAGGTCTATGGCCATCTCATTTACAAATATGCTATACAGAAGAGGCCCAAAACTACTTCCTTGAGGTATTCCACATGATAACAATTGTGTATTAGAAAGCGAGCCATTAAAAAGTACAGATTGCTTTCGATCCACAAGATAACTCTTCATTAAACATACTGCAGAGTCACTGAAGCCGTATGCAGACAGCTTACTAAGCAACAGGCTATGATCAATTACATCAAATGCAGCACTAAAACCAATATACACTACACCGACCAGCTGTTTATTATCTATGTATTTAAGCCACTCATCAGTACGAGTAGCCAGTGTTTTCGCCGTTGAATAGCCTGCCTTGTAAGCATCTTGGACATCTGAGTTAAGGCCATTTCTAGTGAAATAGTTTTGTATTTGCTTGAACATGACCTTCTCTTATAATTTGCTTAGAATAGGCAGGACACTAATTGGCCTACTATTATGACCACTGAGCTTCTCTTTGGAATTCTTTACCAATGGAACAACTTTAGCATGCTTCCACTGATTTGGAAATTTGCTTTTTACTAGACACAAATTAAAAATGTGACTTAAAGGTTTTGCAATGTGCCTAGCAGAAAGTAACAGAAGTTTTCCATCTAGGTAATCCAATCCAAAAGAGGTATCACTTTTGACAGAGAGGAGCAATTCAATTTCTTTTACTGTGATGGCCTGAAACTTGAAACAACAATTCTTATTTATCATAATGTGTTCTTTAATAATTGATAAAGATCGATCACTCGGGGCATGCAGGAGGTGATCCTATCCTTTTCTTGCCAAGAATGCTATTTACACCAAAAAGGTTCATTTGGTCTTCTTTTCTAGATTATGTTTCAAATTCCTATGTCAGACCAGTGGCTGTTTATTTGTCATACCTTTACATGTTTCGACTGCTTAACTGCAGTAATCTTCAGAAGCGTCACTTGATGTTACTGTGACGTGTCTTGCCGGCTGATTTACAGTCTTTGGCGCCATTTTCCTTTCGGTAGAGAAAGGACGACAGCGCCCTCTGCAGTCTGACTTATTTAGAACAGTATCCCAAGTATGAGAAAGTTAAACAGCTAGAAGACGAGGATACATATGAAAAACTAAGAAAGGATCCAACTGAGGAAAAAAAAACGGACGCTCAAAACCTGATTAATACCACTACTAGAAGAGAGAAAAATAGAAAACAATTACAACCATTTAGTACCTACAGCAAGCATTACACCAGGCATATATGGCACTCCTAAAATACATAAAAAAAAAGACACACCACTCTGGCCAATAGTGGACAGTATTGGATCAGTTACATATAACCTATCCAAAGCATTAGTTGAACTCATAAAACCATTTTTGGGACTCACAAAACATCACTGCAAGAACTCGAAAGATTTAGCACAGGAACTGAAAAACACAATAGTACACACAGATGAAATACTAATATCGCATGACATCATATTCCTGTTCACCAAAACACCCATAATTGTAACCTTAAACATAGAGAACCGCCTTCGGTCAGACAAAACACTTCACAAACGAACAAATTTGACAGTAGAAAACATAACTCGGCTGTTACATTTTGTGTCCACCTCTACATACTTTCAATACAAAGGGCAATTTTAAAGACAAAAAGAGGGTTTCGCCATGGGAGACCCTCTCTCAGCCATCATAAGCGGCTTTTCATGGAGGATCTGGAGGAGAAAGCTGTGAGCAGCACCCGAACACTGTGGAATCACTGTGTGGAAGCGATACATTGATGACATCAGGAAACATTCAATTCACTTTGAGGAAGAAAACAACAAAGCAGTAAACATTTTGGATATGAACATCACACACATGCAGGATGGCAGCATAAAAATAAAATACACAGAAAACCAACTCACACCGACCAATACTTACTATGGACATCTGAACACCCAACAGCACACAAACTCTCCTTAGTACGAACTCTTTTTGACAGGACCAGCATCATCACAGAAGAACAGGACAGAAAACAGGAGGACAGCCATATCACAAAAACATTGACACAGTGCAAATACCCCAAATGGACAATAAACAAATGAAGGCAGCAAGTCAGAGAAAAACACCAGAAAGGCAAAGCAAACAAAAACATGACAGACAATAAACAATATACAGAAAAAAATACAAAGGGCCTTGAAAAAACATAACATCAACACACCAGTGAAACCTTACAAAAAACTACGAGAAATACTACTTGTTCACCCAAAAGATAAAATAGACCCGGACCACAAATGCAATGTCATATACGAAATACTATGCATGTCTTCAATAAAACCTATATTGGGGAAACGGGGAGGGCTTTCAACACACGGGAAAAAGAACATAAGACAGAATGTGAGAAAGAAACAATTGGCACACACACTCGCGCAATAAAACGGAGAGCTGAACAAGAACAACTAAAATCTGCAATTACTGACCACTGCAAAAGAGAAAACCATGTTATGGACTGGGATGAGGCCAGAGTCATTGGAATTGAGGACAACAAACACCAACACTGGATTAAAGAGGCAATAGAAATCCGGAAGCGTGCCCCTGCTACACTAAATAGAGTTGACGGGGCTTTTTTACTTTCTCATACTTGGGATACTGTTCTAAAGAAGTCGGACTGCAGAGGGCGCTGTCGTCAGGGACGGCTGGTATCAATGGGTTAGGTGGGCTAAGCCCTCCTGTCATTTCAGGAAAGAAAATGTGGTTATAACTAAAATAATTTTTAATAAAAATATCACCTTTAAACGTATTACTATGAGTTCTTGTAGTTTCAGAATTGAATTATGTCAGTTTTGCTGAAAACATCCTAAAAAAAACGAAAGCAGGGCTAATTTTCTTTAGTCCGCAGCAGCTCAGCACAAACTGCAAGAGTCTTTGGAGGATGATTGACAGGTGCTTGACCCGCTCCTGTTCTGTTGCACACGGTAAAGTTCAGCAGCAGGGCTAATTCAAATTAGTATAAAAAGCATCATTGGCTCTTAAAAGAGATTGACAGTTAGTTTGCCCAATCACAAGCAGCGCTGGGTGGGTCTAAGATTCTCATTGGTTTCCGAATCGTCATGCGCTGTGTACTGCGGCCCAGAGCATGGACGCGGAGAATACAACAGACAAGCCGATTTTAGAAATATATTTTCTTTTTTGGCAAGTTTTTGTGATGGAAGTAAAAACTAACGGCAGCAGAAGAAAAGCCATGAGAGTTTGGAGTTTACAGAGCCATGAAAAGACGTGAGTTAAGCGAGTTTGGTGAATGCCGAAGACAACTTTCTCTTCTCATGTGAGTACAGCTATTTTAATATATTTTCGCCAGTTTCATAAGTGTATACAGTATAAGTGCAGTTGTGTAGCATCCACGTGTTTGTAATGTCCAAATAACAGTGTGAGTTTGGTAAATATGTCGTTTGGCTCGTGTCTGTGCACAAAGGTTCTTGCCCTGTGTTGTTGTTGTTGTTGTAGACACATCTGACACACACGTGTCTTTGTGTTGATGATTTTGAGCCGCTTGGAGGAAAAAAGTCTTTCTCTAAAGCTGATTACTGGCTGTATTTCTCCATTTGTAGAATAAATAAGATGATAACTCATTTACTGTATGTGTTTGTCTGGTGAGTTAGTGTTGCAGTTATGTAGCCCCTCTGGTCAAAGTTGTCACCAGCCGCCACTGGCTGTCGTCCTTCTGTGTCTTCCCACACACAATAATTAACATTTTGACACGGTGGCAGAACTGATAGCGCTTTGGCCTCACAGTAAGTAGAAGGTCGCGGATTGAAAAATGAAAAATGCACAAATAAGACCCTGCGATCTAATTTAGCTATATGTAAATGCCAATCAGCTATTTTTCAATCCACGGGACAGAGCAAATATTTCATAAACAATATGGCGTCATCACCGTGGCTCTAGTAGGCACTATAGCAACGGCTACACAGCAAAAAAAAGGGCATGTTTTTATCAAGTTTTTCATAATCATTGACAATTTTTGTTGAACAAAATGAATATCATATCTGTATCTAATATATTCTAAGTGGATTATAACAAATAAACAATCTTTCATATGCACTTTAAGCTTTGATTTAAAGCCACAGAAAATTGTCAAGAGAAAAGACAGAGTTAACTTGATTTTGATTTTGTAAAAATTAGGCTTTGTTGTCTCCAGCTTGTGTAATTCTCTTTTCCTTTCCAAATAGGGCGACACCATTGTACCAGATTAATTTTGATCTGCAGCAAGAAGACACATGTTTAATTCTAGATTGCAGATCTATAGTTAGACAATGTGAATTCTGAGGTTTGGGATTTTAAGAAGCATCATTAATAATACTGCTTAAATATGAAAAAAAAAAATACTATCTAATATTAATTAAATCATGAATGAAATCATAATTTTCAGGGAGTATTTTGCTGAAAGAAAAGGAAAAGCATTTGTGCCTCCTAAACAGAATTAAGAGATAAAATGAAAACAGAAATAGATCTGTTCACTCACTGAAGTTAATGGTATTAATGGCCATTAGGCTGCTAGAATACACTAATTTTAATTAGAGCAAGAATCATAATTTATATTGACTTTTTATTAGTTGTGCAGCCATACCACTAATTCACAAAATCTTTCCAATTACCCCTGTATACAATGTATAAAATACAAAACGTGTATTTTGTTTGTTCTGTGAACTGTGAAGACCTTAACTGATAAAGTTACATCATGTTAGTGTATTTATGAAGTGAACGAAATACAGAGACTCACACTTCCTCAGACCTGGGGCCATCCACTGTTCTCCAGCAGGATCCAACCTGAAACACACAAGTCCAGTTTAGACCAAGACCTGGACCAACCATGGATCTGAGACCCACTGATGCCTCCCGTACACAGATTGCGAGGCGAGTTCGGTTTGAGACGTGTCCAAGTTTCTTGCGAAGTGCCTTGTACACCAGTCCCAGTACACTGTGGTCTATTATTGCCTAAAGCCGCACATATTCACATAGATTCCTGCGAGAATGCCCATATTATGGCTTGATAGTTGCATCAGACAGCTGCAACCTCCGACAAAAATACGGTTTCTACAGATTATTTCTTGCGCGACTCTCGGACATGCACTGGCACTGCATCAAGGTCAGTGTAAGGTAAGGTAAGGTAATGTTTATTAAGAACAATGTACAATCACATTAAGCACAAAGGCAGAGATGCTTGTACCAGATTGTAGCTTACAGCTAATTTCCATCTGTAGTCCTGGGGAGGGGAGGCACATTGGACATGTTTTTAGTTGTAAAAACATGTCCGGAGTACCCGGAGGAAACCTACGCAGGCACGGGGAGAACATGCATTCTCCATATAGAGAGGCCCCGGGCGGCCTGGGAGTTGAACCCAGGATCTTCTTGCTATGAGGCCAGAGCGCTAACCACTGCGCCACCAGTCACACAAGGGCACGTTGGTTTTAAGCTTATTCTAAGTCCGCCTCGCACCGAACTCGCACTCAATGTATGGCAGGGGTCCACCAGGATCAGACCTGAGAGAGTCCAGGGGGCAGTGGGGGTCGTCCCGTAGAGCGTTCAGAAACTCTGCTGAGGGGCCCGGATGGTTGTAGCTCAAATCTAACTCTGTCAGATGGGAGTGGGCGGAGCTTATAGCTGAGACCAGAGCAGCCCCGCCCCTTTCTGTGACCAGACATCCAGACAGCCTAAAGACACAAAGCATTACTCTCATGTGGACACAAGGAGCAAAGTGAATCATGGGAGTGTCTCACCTGAGAGTCTCCAGTCTGCAGGGGGCGCTCTTCAGTCCATCACACAGCAACTCCACTCCTGAGTCCTGAAGGTCGTTGTCACTGAGATCCAGGTGTGTGAGACTGGAGGAGCTGAGGACTGAGGCCAGAGGACCACAGCAGTGAGGAGACAGTCCACAGAAGGACAGACTGAGGAGAGATGGACATTAGAGACCATGACCATGATTAGAGACCATGACACAAGAGTTTAAACACAGTCTGGACTCACAGGGCTTTGGTGGAGGCTTTGATCACCGGCAGCAGACCCAGGAGAGCTGTCTCTGAGGCACCATATTTCCTCAGGTCAAACTCCTCCAGGTCTGAATCTGAGGACAGTAAGAGGAAGGACAAAGCCGACCACTGAGCAGGAGATTTTAAACTAGAGAAGTTTTCTTTCCTCACATGCTCCTGTATCGCCTTAACCAAACTGTTGTCGTTCAGTTCGTTCAGACAATGGAGCAGGTTCAGGCTTCTCTCTCCAGACAAATCCTTTTCATTCAGCTTCTCTTTGATGCACTTTACTGTCTCCTGATTGGTGTTTGAGCTACTTCCTGTCTGAGTCAACAGACCCTGCAGCAGCCTCTGATTGGTCGGCAGAGACAGTCCCAGGAGGAAGCGCAGGAACAGGTCCAGGTGTCCATTTGGACTCTGTAAGGCCTGGTCCACAGCAGAGCAGTAGAAGGCTGCCTCAGACTCAGGACTCTCAGAGGAGTGTGGTGGTGACAGCAGGTTCTGTCCAGAGCTGAAGAAGGTCTGATGGACGTGAAGAGCAGCCAGAAACTCCTGCACACTCAGATGGATGAAGCAGTAGACCTTGTCCTGGTACAGGCCTGGCTCCTCTCTAAAGACCTGTGTGAACACTCCGGAGTACACTGAGGCCGCTGCAGCGTCCAGCCCACACTCGCTCAGGTCACTCTCGTAGAAGATCAGGTTTCCTTTCTGCAGCTGCTCAAAGGCCAGTTTTGCCAGAGACATCACCATCTCCCTGGTGTCTGGAGTCCAGTGAAGGTCTGCTCCTGATCCTTGCTGATACTTGATGATCTGGACTTTGGCCTGCACCACCAGGAAGTGGACGTACGTCTGTGTGAGAGTTCGGGGCAGCTCTGGTTTCTCTGTTTGTTCCAGAAGCTTCTGTATAACTGTGGAGAGGATCCAGCAGAAGACCGGGATGTGGCTCATGATGTAGAGGCTGCGGATGCTCTTGATGTGGGAGATGATTGTGTCGTCTCTGAACCTCTTCCTGAAGTACTCCTCTTTCTGCAGGTCTGTGAACCCTCTGACCTCTGTCACCATGGAGACGCACTCATCAGGGATCTGATTGGCCGCTGCAGGGCGTGTGGTTATCCAGAGGAGAGCGGAGGGAAGCAGGCTCCCCCTGATGAGGTTTACCAGCAGCATGTCCACTGAGACAGACTCTGTGGGGTCTCTCAGGACCCGGGTTCGGCTGAAGTCCAGAGGAAGTCTGCACTCGTCCAGACCGTCAAAGATGAAGAGCACCTGGAGCTGTTGGAAGCTGCAGAGAGCTTTGGATGGACTGAAGAAGTGGTGCAGCAGCTCCACCAGGCTGAACTGTGTGTCTCTGAGCACATTGAGCTCTCTGAAAGTGAACGGGAACAGCAGCTGCAGCTCCTGGTTGGTCCTGCCTTCAGCCCAGTCCAGACTGAACTTCTGAGTCAGCACTGTTTTCCCCACGCCAGCCACGCCCTTCGTCAGCACTGTCCGGATTGGCTCTGGTGAATGTGGGCGGGCTTTAAAGAAGTCTTCACAGGTGATGGTTTTCTCTGGAGCGGCTGCTCTCCTGGACGCACTTTCCATGAGTCTGACCTCATGTTCCTGGTTGACTTCTGAGGCTCCGCCCTCTGTGATGTAGAGCTCTGTGTAGATCTGGTTCAGGGGGGCGGAGTCTCCTGCTTTAGCCACGCCCTCAAACACACAATTGAACCTTTGCTTCAGATCAGACTTCAGTTTATTTTTACAAACTCCTATAGAAGTCCCTGAATAAAAACACAAAAAAGAAACAAACCTCTGTCACCTCAAGCTCCTTTTGGTTTGTGAAACATCTTCGCTCAAATGTGAGTAAATCATGTATTTTTATTGTAAAGTTCAGTTAAACCGATCAGATCCAGGAGCTGTTCCTCAGATGGACAGTAACATAGTTCTTACCATAGACATATAATTAGTAGACGCGCAGTCAGACTCTGATGCTATCGAACACTTAGCATCTGAGCTAGTCCGGTAAGATTTAAGCTAGTCCGGAGCGTTCTACTGTTTATTTTCCTATAGCCGTTAGCATTAGCCCGCAAAAAACGCAAGGTATGAAAGATCCAGAGAGTGTCAGCTGGTACAAACCTACCAACCACATTTAGCAAAGGTCAGAGCCTTGTTACAAGTTATTGTTGAGTTTACAAACTTTTTAGTATTTTTATTGTAGATAGTATGTGTGTATAAAACTGCTAACGGCTAGCGAACTTATGCATGTTTTAAGACTCTAATGACCACCAAACGTCCGTTTTTACATGTTACTAGTGAGAAAAGCAGATAAATTACATAAATAACACCAAACAAAGTTATAGCTTCACTTATCTGTGGAGGCGCGTCTGCCGCATCGGCAAGTGATGGAGGATTTCCAGTCTAAGAATATAGTAGTTTGAGAATATAATTTCACATCTCCAAAGTTGTTTAAAAAAGCTTTATAAGACACAAATCAGTCCGTTTTGCTCATGGTTTTGTTGAAATCGTTTGTTTAAGCTCGTTTTATCCATAAAAGTGCAACTTCTGCCATTGAGTTGAATTGATTTGCGTCGTCACCTCTACCGGAGGAATATGGCGTCGCACTGTTCGAGTTGTAGCAACAGAGCAGAGCTGCTGATTTCGCGTCTACTAATTATATGTCTATGGTTCTTACTGTGATGCAGGCACTGGGCCAGCTGCTCCTGGTCCATCCTCCTCAGGAAGTCCAGGGTGATGTTCAGAAACCGCCTCTCTGCTGCTCTGCTCGTCCTCCTCCTCACTCTCAGAGCATTCTGGGAAATCTGAGGCCAGGAGCCTGTGGACCTCTGCAGCTGCTCTTTGACAAAAGTCAGGACAGAAAACAGAACAATAAGAGAAGAGTTTTAGTCAAAGAGAGAACCTGAGGAGAGCCTCAGAGAAGCCCACACATGCTGCGGTCGTGGGCGACTCACCCTGAATATGGCATCCAGCTGGTGTTTTGGGCCTGGCTCTCTGTGAAACAATACAATCATCATTTATTTACTCTAGTGTCATGGTCCATCAAAGATCACAATAAGACAGAATACGGTTATAAAAGACAACTCAGTGTTTAATGAAGCGCAGCAGTTGTGCACAGCACTAAACTCGAGTGTCCTGCCTTTTTTGGTTTCTTATTTTCTTAAGTTTATCAAGCTGGTGAGAAATCTAATTAAACTTACATTGTTTCCATGAGTGAGTTTCTTGTATTTGGGGGATATGATATTAAAAATATATCTGCACATTTGACGCCATCTGCTGTTCTGAAAGAGACACTGCATTCAGGCCGCTTTGTTCATGCCATGTTTCCACTTTGTAAAACAAAAAAGTGTGTAATTGTAAGGCGGTGACGTTTTGGTTTTATTTTGAAGAGCATGTTTTTAAGTTGTGTGCTTTTATTTTGTCTGCATGCCTTCCTGTTTTATCCTTCACTGCCGCACTTTACGAGCACTCAGCACACCTGTGACTGGACGCAGCAACTGTTTTTAATTGGCTGGTGAGGAGACGCTAGGGAGAGAGCGAGGGAAGACGCCGAGAGACGCAGAGGCAGCCGAGACACGGACAAGACGACCGAGCAGTGGACGAGGCACACGCACCGGGGACCACGAGCACGCTGGGACCGCAAGTGTTACGACGCGACGTACACGCAGGGGCAGGGTGATGAGCCCTGCCAGCCGTGTGAGTAACTCACGATTGTAGTAACACTTGTCGGAGAGAGCTTTAAGAGCTCGCAGTGTTTTGGGGCGCATACTGCCGAATTTTGTTCCGCGTAGGTGTTCCAGCGTGCCAGGGAGGAGCCAGCCGAGGTGGATCGGGACGAGTGAAGGAGTGTTGTGACGTTAAACACACGCAGGGGCAGAGGTTTACTCTGCCTTGCCGTGTAATTATTGTAGCAGCACTCCACCATCGTAGCCTAAGGCCCAGATGTCCCCGTACCCTTGTGCTGGCTTGTGTTTTTACGTTTTAGGTGACCTGGTGCGTGTAACCCAGCAGGAAAAGGAGCTGCTCGAAGGCCTGCTGCACGACGCACTTTACCCCTCTGCTGGTTCCATGGTTTTACCCCCTTTTATCCATTTTTAAATAACTTTTAACTCCTCTTAGTTTTATTGACTTTGAGTATTTTATCAAAGACTTTTAACCTGTGCGCGCTTTTATTATTTTGATTCATTATTGTAATAAATATCATTGTTTTTAACAGTTTTAAGCCTTTGTCCTCCTTGTTAACGGTGTGCTCTCACCCAGTCATTACTCGTTTTTACAATAGTCTTTTTCTGGTCATTTTTCTTTCATTACATATCCACCAAATTCCCATAACCCATCACATAATGGCAGAATGTGCAGCTTGCCAAGACAAGACAATGTTTTTTATGTTGTTTAGGTCAGTGTTTCCCAACCAGGGGTACGTGGACCCCAGGGGGTACGCGACCATCTGCCAGTGGGTCCTTGGGATGATTGCAGATTTAAAAGAAAAGGTAGAATTGCAAGTATTGTAATGTGAACAAAGTTGTTTGCAGCACATTTTACTTGTTAGGAGGCAGCTGTTTGACATGAAATACATTAAAACAATAAAATGCAAGCGTTATACATGAAAATATACGAGTAAAGATGAAATATCCCTAAAAAACATGACACTGGGTACTCCGTGTGTGAGATCATGATTAGGGGGTACTCGAGACGAAAAAGGTTGGGAACCACTGGTTTAGGTCTTTGTAGACACTTTTGTTTTCACGAGCACCTGATCTGCAGTGTTGTAGAAGGAGTTCTACAGTTGGAAGCAGGTCTGAACCGGACCTGTGGCTCTGGATCATGAATACTAATCCAGTGCGTCCCTGCTGCCCGGTCATTTAAGTAAACATGAATTTTGTCAATATTCCATAAAAACATAAAAATAAGTATTTAGTTTTTATACTGTAGAATCACATTAAATAGAGTGTATTTGTCTATTGATGTGAGAGTGAAACCAGATTACATTTTAAGACCAAATTATGCAGAAATGATTTTTCTATTGTGTAAAGTGTTAATAACAATAGTGATTGAAACAAAAGTACATTTATCCATCACTCAATTTGTCAATCAAACTTTTGTGTCAGACTCAAGCTCCATATAAAGCAAGTAAAAAAATAAAAATTAAAGCCGCAAGCGGCGATGAAGGCCATCGCTCCGGCACGAACCGCCCTGCCTCACAATCGCCCCACCTTGCTGTCGTTCTAACAGCGCAGAGTGATTTAGGCTGATGAAGAGTTTATGCATTTTTATTTACACATTTCTATATTAAAGAGTTAATTGATTTATATCTATATTCACTTTTACATTAACGAATTCATAGATTTATATAAACTCACTTATACATTGAAGAGTTTTATTAAAGTACACATACTCACTTTCATATAATTGCTCACTGTTATATTATCTTATTTTGTTATGATATTGTACGGTTGCTAGAGCCAGAGGTATCTATACTGGATATTGTTTGTCTGCACGACGTGTCTGTCTGTTTAAGTTTCAGGGTTAAACGAAGCAGCTGGAGTGCTGCACACGGAGGTATAGGCCTTGAAAGAATGTGGTATCATAAACAATGGACAGAGCACCAGCAGTTTATCCAAAAAGGATAAACAATGATACACACTGGCCTCGAGAGAAGAACCGCCTAAAGAATTGCATATTCATGTTTTTCTTGTGTGATGTAAAATAAATTACCAGCGTCTTGGATCAGTGTACGCTCTGGAGATAGACGGCGACGAGCGCACACCTGTATAGGATCCAAGCGTCTGGAGCTCCATTTAGATGACTATGTAATAGAGAATAAACTTTTGAAGACGAAGAATATCGCGTACTGGTCATCTTGTTGGTATGTTTATTAGTTTTGGTTAGAGTAGTAGGCTTGACCCGTTAATTGCTCCACTCCTTACAGCAAACCAACACGCTGGATTTGTTGACTACGCAGAAATAGTAAAGGTAATGAAAATAGAATAGACAGGTGGTAATTATGTTCTTTTATTGACAGAAGGAAAAGTCAACAAAAAAGAAACAGTTTTCTTCAAATGGTGACCCTCGACGCGGCTGAAGGGGGAGCGTGGGTCAGCGCCTAGCCGGACGCGGATTACTATCCCGTGGCATCTAATAGTGGTTGCGGAAGACATACCAACACTCTACATTCCACGGCTGACGTGTGGTTTTTCCTGGGCGCCCACAACTAATCAGGTAAGACTTTTTTGATTTCTCACTTTTTAGAGAGTCAAAGTAAGTCTATTGGCATTTTTCTAAATTTAGAACTGTGGGAAAATTCCATACATTGGTTTAACAGGTCAATTTTGACTGTGGACTGTAGAAGGGACGGCGTATAGGTCCAATAAAGTGTTTAGAGAATAAGTTGAAAAGTAAAGTGTAAATAAGGACTCACACGTGACACATTAAGTGTTCTAAAACGGCCATTAGGCTGACGGGGTGGAGATCCCCCTGCAAGCCGGACGCGGTGCGCGAACAGATACGTTACTGGGTAAGAGCGTTTTCAGATTGGGGAGCTGATAAAAACCCTTAAAGAGGCATAATAGTACTAAAAGCCTCCAACCAAGTACTGGGTTGAGGACCCACTGTTGTCAGTTACGCGGAATAAGAGATTCTGGGCGGGGGGCAACGGTAAATATTTTATAGTAAATGAAATTAAAGGACCTTTTAAAAAAAAAAAAAAAAAAAGGAGAAAGAGAGAGAGAGAAATAATAGTATAAAGAAATAAATGATATATATCATAATATTAATAATATTGATAATAATAATAATAAATATAACGATGGCGGAAAGAAACGTGGAAATACAAAAGCCAGAAGAGTGGGTAAGGAGGCTGTGGGCACAAATGGAACAGTCAACATGGTACAAAAAGGGAAAGGTAAGTGAGGCAATCAAAGAGGTTGAATATATATTGCAAGAGGAAGGAGAAGACCCGACGAAACAGATGCCACTCAGCCGTTTTGCCGCGCTGATGGTGTCAGCGCAGGAGCAATGCTTAATGAATATACAGGAGTTGGGAAGCGAGTTGAAACACCGTAAGAAACTGAGCACGGAGACGAGGAGACGCTATCAGAAGGAGAAGGAGGAATGGGAGAGAAAGCGGAAGTGGTATAAACCACTATCAGAGATGAGTAGAAAAATGTGGGCGGAAACCACAGACCTTTTCGGGCCTGACATGGGCCCCAGGAGGAGGAAGGGCCCGGGAGGACGGGGCCCGCCCTCATATGGGGAGGTAAGTAATCCAACAGCACCCCCAGCTGGCCATGCATATCCACTGCTGGCCTTACATGGACTTTTGAATGCAGATGTACAGCCCTCGACAGCATTGGATGAGACACAAAAGGATGACTTACACCAGCTTTTGACTACTCAATTGAAACTGACAAAAAATGAAAAGGAAAAACTAGCGAAGGAAAGGGATGCTTTAGCACAGCAACTGAGTGGAACCACTTTAGCAGAACAACTTATTACAATATCTAAACAGTTAAAAGCAACAGAGCAGTCAGTTACCTCTAAATTAGAGGAACAACAACAACAATTACAGACAATTAAAGAAGAACTTCCAGCTGAAGTACACAAAACCACAGAGCCAGCGTTTCAGAAAATGACTGAACAAATGTTAAAACTCCAAGTTGAGCCAAAAGACCCGGCAGTTAAGCGAAAGGAGAAACATACATCATTTTATGACCTCCCCTCAGACAGTGAGGATGAAGGTGATAATGCAGAATACGAGGTCCAAAAACAAATAAACCAATTGAATAGTGATATATTCAAAGCAAAAACAACTGCAAATTATTTTAAACAACAACTGCAAAAAGCCACTGATGACACGGTTAAAAAGAATTGGGAAGCACAATATAAACCAATATTAGAAACAATTGAAGTACTACAAACTAAACTGAAAACCCAACAACAAGCACTGAAATCACTCCCTCAGCGTAAAAAGACAACAATGTACCCCATAACCACAACAACAGCACAGAATTATCCTTTGTTTGCCACAGGCCCGCCTGGGGATGATGGCATAGTGCCTAGACTCTATAAACCACTGCACAGTGCAGACTTGGTTATGATTAGAGAAAAACTGCCACCACTGTCTCAAGGAGGTGAACCCTGGTATATGGCTTTAAGAGCCCAAACCAGTCATATGACTCTGGCACTGGGAGATGTGAAGAAACTAATCACTGATTGCTCCACACCCCTGGCCTGTGAACAACTATTTAGAGACATGCGGCTACATGAAGAACCAATTGAAACAGAGTTTGACCCACACGCAGAGACAGTCTTGCGAGCATTACAACACAGATTTCCACTCGCCACACCGACCACACCAACATTAACACCTTATACTACAGGCCAAGGCCCTGATGAATATATGGAGTTATGTATCCAGGCCTACATCAAATCCATGCACTCACACCCTCTGAGGCAGGGCCCTACTACTTGTCTCTTTCTGCAACAGGTACAGGCAGCTTTGCCCGCTCCAATTCAGACTGCCCTAAAAAACGTCCCAGGTCTGACAGCTAATTATGATCAATTTATGGTCCATTTCCGACATCATGCCGAATTATACAATCGGCAACAAAAGGAGCAAAATGATAAAACCAGTCAATTACAACAAGAACTGTTAAAACTACAGATCTTAGAGGCTAGAAACATGGCCACTAAAAACAAAAAGGAGGCAAAAAATACACAGCAAATGGTTGCCACTGCTCCAGCACCAACTGACTCTACACATGCACCCACATTCGCACCAGCCCCACCACCCGAAAGCGTCTTATACGCGACCCAGACACCCGTTCAGGGATACAATCAGAACAGGGGAACAGGCAGAGGTAGAGGTAGAGGACAGGATAGAAGGCATGGGGGAGCAGGAGGAGGCCGAGGTAACCAACGCCCTTTCAATGGAGAATGCCATAACTGCGGAAAATGGGGCCACATGGCTAAAACTTGTAGAGTTCCACGTAACCACGGCCAAAACAACCGGAACCAGAACCAACGGTACCCAGAAAATGCCACAACTCCACCTTGGGGTCAGCCTGGTAACCAAGGAGGCCAATTTTATGGGGGATGCGATCAACAATACTAGGGGTGCCCAATGAGTCTTGTCGCCACCCCAGAACCCTTTGTCACTGTAGAGGTGGGAGGCGAATGCACTAACATGCTGGTAGACACAGGAGCCACACACTCGACTGTTAAAACCGCTCCTGCGTCAATGCTAAGTGACAAAACTATACATCTTTCGGGACTCATGGGACAAGCCACACCTCTACGCATCACAAAACCACTGACTTTCACTGTTGCTGGACAAAAGATCACTATGCCAGCCATATACTCGCCACAAACACCTGTCAATTTGATGGGAAGAGACATTTTGCAAATGACTGGGGCTACAATAATGTGCTCGCCTGATGGATTACGAGTCACCTGGCCTAATGGACAATCTGTCATATGCTCTGGAATGCCTGGACACCGTGTTTTTCTGTGCAAACCTGAAGAGCCTGAACATGAAAAGATTTACTGGGGACTTTTACAGCCACAAACTGTCAAAACGAAGGACTATATTTTCAATGCTACAATGGAAGTCTTGGTTCTCCACCTGTCACCCCTATGCCCCACCTAGTGACCCCCTACATGTTACTATGTACTATGATAGGCAGGGAAAGATGAACTTTATGAGGACACATTTAGCTCTTTTCTGAAAGGTCGAGAGTTCAGTGTGACCTCACCATGCATATATGTACACGAAACTGGTGTAGTGGCTTCCATAGTGCTTCCTGATGATCTAATGGCATATTATAAAAGAGATGATCAAACAGATCCACATTGTTCATTATTTTTGGGCCCTGGACATGAGGCCAGAGAATTGGCCCTCTGACTTACAGGCTAAATCGCGTGGTTGATTGGAAAACTACATCTATACCTGATTTATTCACAGTGCGTTCTCAAAGGCTTATAAAATCCAGCTTAGTCAAGTTACAGACAGAATCCTGATGGAAGATGAGCTCCTACAGCGGTCTCATGGCAGAGAACTAACAGACCATGAGTCTGCTGAGGAAATGCTCTCTAAATTTTCCCAGTGAGCTATGGGCTAAAGATGGTTCAGACATAGGCAAATGTCTCTCGGTGGACCCGGTTGTGCTTACAGTACAGCCAGGTAGCAAGGTGTACGTGCCCCAGAGACCTTACAGAACGAAAACACAGTTTGATGGAGTTGACTCTGCTTTAAGAGATTTGTGGAGGGCGGGTGTCTTGGAACTTTCAAATTCCAACTGGAACACACCTTTAAACCCTGTGCCAAAGCCAGATGGCACTTTTAGACCAGCACATGACTTAAGAAAAGTTAATGAAGTTACCACCACTCCACTTTTGCCAGTGCCAGACCCACATAAATGTCTCTCTATTCTGACCCCTGATATGTCATATTTTCCACAGTTATTGATCTCAAACATGCTTTTTATTCCATTCCATTAGCTGAAGAGAGCAGATATCAATTTGCGTTTACGCACTGTGGCGTTAAACTGCAGTACACCTCGTTGCCACAAGGACATCGAAACAGTGCCGGAATATTTAATGATTGTTTAAAGAAATGTTTGGCAAAAACACCGGTGACTGATCATAGTGTTGTTATCCAATACGTTGACGACATTCTCATAGCGTCAAACACTTCTACAGAATGCCTCCAGACAACCTCTAATGTGTTAGCCTCGCTGTTACAACACGGTTTTAAAGTCTCGAGATCTAAGCTACAATGTTGTAGACCACAGGTTAAATTTTTGGGAAAAATCATTTCATCAGGATCTTTAGAACCATCTCCTTCACAAAAGCAGGCCATCCTTACGACGCCAAGACCTAAAGTGGTTAAAGAACTTTTGTCATTTTTAGGTTTAGCCAATTATTCTAGAGGTCATGTTCCTGACTATACAGGTAAAACGGCTCCACTCAGACAAATCATTAAAGATGCAGGAGTTAGAGACTTAAATGCTGAACTAGTCTGGACTCAGGACTCGGACTCTGCCTTTACACAACTTAAGCAAAGCTTGGCTTCTTGTGCTAACTTAGCACTTCCTGATTATGGACAACCTTTCTATTTGGACACAACGTTGACAGAAAAATCTGGCTATGGAACACTTTGGCAGAAAGACCAAGCAGGAACGAGAAAAATCTTGCTCTACGTGTCCACTCTTTTGGACCCTGTAGCGAAGAAAGCACCATCATGTGCATTGTATGCTGACACACTTGCCAAACTTTTGACAAAATGTGCCCACATTGTGATGGGCCACCCTTTGACTGTGTACACCACACATTCTGTTGTGGCGTATGTACAGTCTAAGATCTTTGCTTTGACACCTCAGAGACAGAGGAAACTTTCCTCAATATTGACAGCGCCTAACTTATCTTATGCTCCAGCTGACCTAGGAAACTCCTCAGCTGGTCTGGACATTGAGGGGTCCCCACACAATTGTGAGGTCCACTCTAAAGCGGAACTTTCTTTGAGACCTGACCTCCGGTACTCCCCAATCCCGGGGTCTTTATTACTTTTTACAGATGGACATTGCCATAGACATGAAGATGGCTCATTGCGCGCAGCTGCTGCTGTGGTGCAATATATTGATCACAAAAACATCCCAACAGTGCAGCTGTGGGGCCCAGAGGGGGGCCACTCTGCTCAAT